>AFRD01000106.1:0-82766 GCA_000222875.2 Periglandula ipomoeae IasaF13
CCAAGGCAGATGAGTGTCCCAAACCTGGCAGGCGATCATGCCGAAGGCGAAGCTGACGGCGAAAATGACCATGAAGCACCACTCAGGAGCCTCCTTGTACTTGCGCATGAGCTTCATGTGAACATCGGGCTCGTCGTACTGAGAGTTCTTGGCACGGTTGATGACATCCTTGCCGTAGAAGAGAACGACGTGCATGACGGTAGACATGAGACCAGCGAAACCCAAACCGTATGAGAAAGTAGGTCCCAGAATAATGGGTGAGTAGGCTTGATAGGCGGTCTCATTGACAGTGAATTCCTTAGTCAAGATGCGCTGTGCAAACGGTGTCAGTCAGTACCATTCTCGCCAGAGGTCTAAAAATACAACATCATGTGGATATTCATTACTTACCGAGGTATTGTAAGGTTGCGCATATCGGTCGAAGTTCTGGTTGGCGCTGATGGGGAGATAGTGGTAGTACTCGGGACCAGCAAATGCGAGACCAGCGGAACCAATGGTCATCAGGCAGATACCAGCAAGGACGTTAAGAATGGCGAAAGCAGGGCTTTGCAGAGGCGAGGTCAAGAAAGCCGTGACGGTAGACCAGTCGAGGGACATGGGCATAAGACCGAAGCCAGTGTTACCGCCGAAGATCTGGTTGACAACGACATTGGAGGGGGCAATCCAGGTTGGCCACATGAAATAACTCAAAGGAGCAATAACAAGAGGGAACCACTCCCAGACGAAGGTGCTGCAGGCAACGATGAGGAAGAAGCTGTATCGACCGATCTTCCATCCATTGGTGGCAGAGGGATCCGAGGGACGGTGGTCGTGGAGCGAGTACATAACCGTGCAGGTGATAAGAGTCGCGGGCCACACCATTGAAGAGGGCCAGATGAGGAATCTGCGAGCAATACCGGCGACACCGAAACCCATGGCTTGGGTAGAGACCATGAGGAGAATCTGGAAACCCCACCTGTAAAGAGTTCTTTTTCAGTACGAAGCGAGCCACTGGGGTCAAGAAACAGCATGAGCTACTGTGATCAAGCTTACTTGAATTCCTGCTTGTAGAAAATCTCCTGAGCGAGCAAAATATCGACGGCATAACTCAGAGAACTGCCAGCAGCAGTCATCATGGTAATGATGGTGTGCTCCTTGGGGTTGAAAGGACCGAGGTTGAGCTCGATGGTGCGACCAAAGACTTTGAATGTCTTCGCGGGCATGAATTTAGCCCAGCCACAGCCGATTCTGTCCACGATCTGATTAGAGCAAGGTCCAAGCGTGAAGAGGCACATTCGACACTCACGGGTATGAGATAAGCTGGACGACAGTGGACGAGATGGAAATGGGAGTACGACGCATGCTGAGCAAGACGTTGCAGGCAGCAACAACAGTGCAGAGGAAAGCTCCGATGCACCAGGCTCGCAAGGTGTTGACGGGAACATCAGTGTCGGTAGGAGGCACCTGTAAATGAGTCGAATTAGCAATCTAAGCTCTTTTGAATGCTGTTCCTCCATCCTCGCATGATCGATGGAACGAATCAGGGAGTTAGGTTACTAACCGAGTTGCGGACTTCTGGGTAGGGAGAGTCCTCCTGAATCAAAGACTCATCAATGGCAGCCTCCTTCTCAGCATTACCGGAAGCGAGAGCATCGTCGATATTATCGAGCTTGTCAATGTCCAGGAAGGGATCCCACTGATGCTGGCGTCTAAATCGGCGCAGCTCGCGCTCAGTGCCCTCGGCATTGGGCAGGACATCAGCGCCAGTGGTCTCGGCGGTGGTCTCAGCTGTAGTCTCGGTGGACTTAAGTCCAAAGCGATCCTTGAAACCCATGATTGCCGGTCTTGTGTAACACCACAGTCAAGAGTATGTGGATGTTCTCAAGGAGAGGTAAAAGAGAAACAAGTTCGGCTACCTAAGAGGAGTCGAAAAAAAAAGACAGCGATCGAGGGGGAGGAGGACAGAGTTTATATCCAGGAAGGAGACCGGCCGGACACAGAGAGGGATGACTGTCGATCATCTACAGACCCCTACTCCAGCAGTCCATCGGCCATGGAGCAAAAGGGTACCATTGTGTGCATCCATCTCGCGCTTGATTAGTGCCAATGGCAAGCGGCCCTCGACAGTTGTCGCATCCCGCAATGCGCAATTCTGGCATCGATGCAGCCGAGAACAGCAGACAAAACAGGCAAGGTCTGGTCGAGAGGCAAAGCACACCAACACCCACCCCCGGACAGGGGTTCAAGGTTGCAGATAGAATGAATCGGAGGGGGGCGGGCGGAGGATCCCTGCACGCCAAGAGCCGAGACAGGCCACGCCGTTTCTGGAGCTGGACCAGGGTCGGCAGGTCAACTCGCCGCTCCAGCCAAATCTTGAATGACATGGCATCAACCTTCTGCGACAACAGAAAGAGCCATTGGCGAGAGTGGCCCTATTATCATTGCACTCCTGCCAATCGCACCCGTCGCGCCCGTCTCGTCTTTCTGTGCCTTCCGCGCGACTGTGTGCCCTCTCGGGGGCTCCTTCCCTTCAGCTCCAGCCTGAAGCGCCTGCTGTGCCGTTCCCGGAAGCCACATGCGGCTGCAATCTCTCGATGCTGTGTAATTACATGTCTGGTATTACTGCGCGGCCTGCTGCTTTCCCTGTTGGTTCCTGATGGCACACGAATGGCACACAAACATTGGCAGAGATGCCCTGATGCCCTGTTTGTACTGCTCCACGCCGCCCGCGCGCCCACCGAGATGCACTGTGGGACTAGCCATGGCGGCCTTCTGCAGTATCACCCCCAGCGCCGTCCCCCGTTCGTACCAGACTGCACCATTTTCCCATCTACCCACCCAGCTCAGTGCCGTCCTGAATTTAGGCCACCAGACTCTACACTGTCCATGTCCATTTCCCCAGCTGGCGCGCCAGCCATTTCTCCTCAATAGCCATATTAGTGAGGAAAACGCCTGAAGATATTTGGCAAGCGTGGTGGCGACCTTCCTAATCCAGCCGCTGTGGCCGTTGTCAGGAGACATTTCCAAAAGGCAACCAACCTTCAGTGGGATGCGTAATATTTCATTTGCCGATGACTATCATTGACCAATCTCTATTTCGTTCAGACGGCCGCCCTCATGGACAAAATGAGTCGCTCAGCACATGTCGTTTTGGAAAATCAAATCATGTTCATCACCAGCGGCAGGCATGGGGTTGCAGGAACCATTTGCCACGACTCGCGCCTTTGGATTAACAAGCACTTACATGGTTGGCCATTCAGATCAAATGAGCGTTTCCTCCGACGGCCTTCCCACCACCACGCCGTCTCACGCACAGAAGATTTCGACAGGGGGTGGCCAGGGACTTTGGCACTTCTGATTTAGATGCCAGCACGGAGTGGGCTGCTTGCATTCCTGCTGCGTTGCTAGTGGCATTCTTATCTGGTAGTTGCCGGGGGGTTGCTCTGAGGATCTTTTGTAAGCTGGCTAGCGATACTGTATCAGCCATGGGCAACTAACTGGCCGGACTAAGGGACGTGCTCGGTTTGTGGGTTTGTGGGCATTTCCATCCCAGTCTGCTCCGTTCAACAGTCGGGAGGGCAGTTCCAGGCCATCTGCTTCTTACCCACCTTTTACTTGACCATGTTCTAGATTAGATTGCTAACAATCTAGACATCGACTAGCAACTGCATGACATCCAAGGCGATTGTTTTTTTCAAGCAAGATTGTCACATTGACCACGATACGGAAGCGAAATCTTGGTGTCTTCGCCAACCAACCGTTTTCGTCCCTCCAAATCTATAGCGATAAGCTGAGATACAGCACATGGCACGATCTGACAGTGTGACCGATCTGAATCAGACGCTTTCTGTTTGGGCGGAAGAACGTTGATGACATTAGCAGAGCATCGGATTGGCGTGTTAGTCCTTCCTCACTCGACACCCTGAGAACAGAACAAGCGCGAAGTCGCTTCTAAACGAAACCCAGGCGCAGAGACCTGTTGGCACGGATGATCATACTATCCAGGGGCATCGACCGCCACACCCCACGCCAGACGCCATGCGCGATCTGTTCCACCGTTTCTCCGCGATCGTTCTGCTTACAGTGATTGAGACACTCGCCATGACGTTCAATTCGAAAGAGACAGTGATGTATTAGATCCTGTTTTCGAACGTGCGTGTTAATATTGCGGAGTCGTTACACCAAGATCGGATATCAGATAGTCTTGAAAGCTTACGTCCGAGGTGTGGCGCTCAACATCACAGAGATAGGTAGGAGCCTTTGCAATCCATCAACTTACAATTATCATGATAGGATGGCGGCTGTCTCAACGTGGACGATTCCGCCGCGACCAGGATGATTCTCCGTCCGGCCCAAAAATGCAGCAACTTCGTTCGACACGTGGAAGGCAGGCAAATTCGAGATTCAGTCCCCAGACGAACTTTTGTTCTGTCACAATAGGGCGTCTCGGATGTCAAGGGGTGGGAAGGCTTCCTAACCTGTCGCGTGTCTGCTCGAGCATCTGCAATCCAAGGCAAGCCAGCGGGGTAATGGCGTCGTGTAGGCGTCAGGCGTGAGGACATTATCCCTTCTGCTTGCCAGCATACCCGCCTCTAGCTCGGGCTTGGCAGACCTTTTGATTCCCGTCTTGGAAGCATGTATTGGATCTTCTGAGTCCTCCGCGCGAAACTACTCGTACGATAGCGTGCAAAGCCTAGCAAGCTGACACCTGCAAAGGGAGTGCTTGTCAGACGAAAAACATCAAGAAGTCACTTCATACTTTCGCTTATCCTGCTCTTGCAACACAAACCGCCACCGTCTGGCATCGGAATCGGCGACCCGAGAACTAAATCTAGCGCAAGCGCATGCAACCTCATATCGTGATGCAAGGCGGAGAGCCACGCCGTCGCATACACGTTATCAACACTTTCCCTGTCAAAACCCTCTGGCGCGCTGCAATTGATGTACGAGCAAGCACAATCATCCCGACACCGAGCATTCCAGGAAATGTTGATAACACGATCAAACACTCTGCAGTGCGTTTATGATATTGCCGTGATACCGCAAGCATGCCAAGTCGTGTGTTCGGAACAATGATCGAAGCGCCACGGCGTTGAGATCCTCTGGGCGTTGCTGGGCATCGCCAAGGACGAATGTCGCCAAGTCGGCCCCAAGGTGCCGACACTGCACCACTACCACCAACAGACGACGACGACGATTGAGCTATTCGACCACATCTAATTCGGCTTTAACATCCAAACCAGAGGCAGCCATGATGCCGCAAATTCATCTCTCGCACAGAATTCACAGCGATGCGACTTGCTGACGAACGTCTCGTAATACCAGGGTCACGCGCCAGCCGGGATGATACCGTCGCGCGTGCAATCATGCTTAGAATTAGAGTACTGACGAACCGGACAGTGGCGCCTGGGACCATGCGTTCGGGCAGCTGAAATGCCGTCTTACTGGAAACGCTCATTGATTTTTGCCTCGGAAGAAAGCCTCTTTCTGCTGGCTTGTCCAATGATGCATCGCAGCGACACTCCCCACCCGGCGCAAAAAGCTGCTTTGAGCCAAATCCTATTTACGGGTGGCCCAGGGGACCATGCACTGCTCGTTCAATGAGGGACACGGATTTGCCTTCGCCAGACTACGCTTCCACACACCACACACACGACGAGGCTCACGCTCACACACAATCTAGGTCCTGACAACCGCCGATCTGACGTTAGCTCGGTGACTGGAGGCCACCGTCTGTTTTCTATTAGCCTATGTAGCAAGAAAAGTCTTCTTGATAACCCAGCTCAAGATTAATCCTGGAATTCTCCGATCAAATTCAGCTTCCGAACGAGCGGTAGTAGCGACAAAGTCAATGACGTTTACAAATGCCAGAACTGTTTGTGGACCGTGGATGGGATACTAGTTCCGAGGTCGGCAATGTCTGGATTGTGATATCAGCGGGCTTGCCTCCTCGTTCAGGTTCGTAACACGAATTGGCGATTGGGACCTCCACCAAGATACGAAAGTGCCCAAAGGACACTGGAGTATCAGGCAGTTCAGTCTTATGCCAAGACGGCCACGGCTCCTCGAGGTGGGCTTTTTTGGAGCCAGAAGCTGGACTAGCAGGCCGCCCTCCTGACTTGTTGGGAACTTTTTATCTGCTGCCAAGCCTGCGGGCGCTTTTTGGCGTTGCTCCCCATTTTGGTCATTTGGCGGAGACGACCGGGTCCCCGACGGCGGCGACACCAGTTTGACGGATGCCCAAGTCTGGTTGTATGGGCTTGTGTCTGTCTGCATCTGTTTGTGTCTTAATGTCCAGCCTGCCGCAATGTTCCATCCGATCGCTGGGTTGCCACGCGGTGCAAAGCGAAAGCAAGGTCATGTTGCGCCCGTGTGTCAGTTCTGCCACCAATGATCGTTCTGTCATGCCCATTTGAGAATTTGTTGGTTCGCGCATTCCTGCTCAATGTAACAAAAAGTTCCTGCGCCATCGCCGCCCCTGGCTCTTCCACGCAGATTCCGTGGCTTGTTCTATGCTGTTGGTTCTTGCCCATGCCATGCCTGCCACACTTGGGGGCAGCTTGCGCTCAATGTGCTATTGTTGAAGACACCTTTGCCCCCATCCCCTCGTCGCAGAAGTTCCAAACTCGGTAATAGCTTGTCTGCGCTCCTTCAGCCTCACCAGCATGACCACTTGCCACCAGCTGGTTCTGAAGAAGTGCCCGCTTGGGAGCAAAGGGCGCGGGTTTTCGGGCTTTTGGTCTTGTCATTTTTCCTTCAAGCCTGTGCCGAATCAAGGCAAGGCTCTTCTCGGCTTAAGCAATTGCAGGATTCGGTACCAGCTACATTCCAATGTCATGGCACAGCAATCTGCAGCCTTTCCTGCATGCACTTTTGCCACACCCAGATCTGTGGTTCTTCTGAATCTCGCAAGACGTAAAAGTTTGTCAATCACCGCCCGTACCCGCCTCCGCATATTTACCCCAGGTCTCCAGTTTCTCCAGCATAGGTCCCTTTTTTTCTCCCCAGACGACCAAAACCGTTCGATGCCATCCCCAGTCGCTATGGATCATCACTCTTGCTGAACCTTGTTTCTATTTGGTAATCATCCGTACAATGTGAGATTGCGACTAGTCAGCCGTACCGCAAACCCGCATACTGCAAGTAAACCCAACCAGAAAAACACCACCACGTAGAATCATACAATACGCCCACCCTGGTCCCAAAACACGTTCACAAAATATCCTTTCCCGAGATCATGTCTGCTATGTCCATACCCTAGTGTACAAAAATTCCCGTTCCCATCACTTGACGTACTGGTTCCGTAGACCAAGACTAACGTGGCTTCTCCATCCCGTGATAAACACGCTACTCGGCTGGAAGCTGTTTTAACGTCGTTGCTAATTCCCGCGCAAACCCGACGTTCCGAAGGAAGCAGTCTACTTCGCATCTGAATCTAGACCAGCCTCGCGTCGCATCTCGTCCCGTCGCGCATCCGCCTCCTTCTGCTGCACCTTGGCGGCACTAAGCACGGCCTTCTTCCGCCTCTCCTCTTCTTCCTTGACCACTACCCAAACTACGCGAGACAACCCGTTAGCTTCAGTACGTTTATATCAGTTTTCAAACGAATTGTGCATCCCCATCGTCCTCCATCGTAAAACTGGAACCAGTTTCCACGATTTCACTACATATATACAGTCCTCTGCGATCGGCTCGAATCGAGCATCGCAGAAATGCTCAGAGAAGAACGCAACCGCAGATGGAAACTCGAAAAGGCAGTCCAATGGAAACGTACTTGGCTTATCAGACTTGGAGTACTCCTTCAACCGCGTCACAAAGTCATCAAACTCCTGCTGTCTCTCCTCCCTGGTCTCGAGGCTCTTCTTTAGTAAATCGGGGTTATATCGTGATCGAAGTTCTTCCTCAGATGGGGTGAGGCGCATCGTGAGAAGGGGTCCGCCGACACTGATTGCTATGCCGCTATCTCACAACAACCATCAGTATGAGTGCCTCCTTGAGTAGATCGTGCAATGTATAACGACTCTGCATGACGAGCAGTGCTTCACTGATGCAAGACGTACCCAACTAGGACTTTGGCCCAGAGCCTCCAATTCGTGGGCTGTTTTGCCATGACTGCTCGTTCGTTTCGTGAATGCTTTTGGGAGCTGTTGACTCGAGGAGTGAATTGTCGATTGAGTACGGTGATCGCAGGATAGTACGGATGAGGTCGCGCAGTTCGTCGAGCTTCTCGTTGGCGTAGCTTTTTTTTTTTGGCTTGCAGAAAGTGATGATGCTGGGTTGCTGATTTTGCCGTAGATGGAGTGGATGGGGTAGGCGGTCTGGGAAATGTAGACATCATCGGTTTTTGGGCGGGTGAAGTGGCGGTGCGGTGTGGTGTGGCTGGTGGTTTCTTCAATGGCGATATCCTACATTGATAATTGAGATCGTGATTGGAATTGTACACATATTCGACCAGACTTGATAAATTCTCTTATGAATCATTGATTAGTCTTCTGAGTTCTTTCTGCTACAGATGCGCGGCGGCCAAAGTGTGGCTTGTCGCTGTCTCGGGATCAAGTTTCAGTGAAGCGCATCGGCAGGCACACTTGGAGAATTAACAAGTTTGACGATTAATAAAATGCTCTCAAGGACAGTGATGAGCCAACATTATTCATTCCGCAAATCATACAAAAAATTTCAACCAACGCGTAGTCGCCAAGGTCCCTTCCCAAAACTCTCACTAAGCAAAAGCCACAGCCACTTATAACCACGATGAGGTCCCAGACTGCTTGCTCGCACCATTCTCGGATGCAAACTGCAGGGCAATGCGCTTCGCACCCCCTTCAAACATGCTTCTCACGTCGTTCACCAATTCTTCGGGTCTCTCGTGCGCCGCAAAGTGACCCCCAGATGAGTGAACCTTCTCATACACCACAGGGCCCAGGGTCCTACCAAAGGTCCGTGGGGGCAGGTACACATCCTTTGGGAAATAGGATATCCCCAACAAGACATTGGACAGATAGTTGTGTGCTTTGGCTGTGGTACCGACTTGTGAGTGCATATGTTCATAGTAGATGCGCACGCTGGCGGCGGCACCGGCCGTGGAGAACTGATAGATGGAAATCCATGTCAAGATTTCGTCGTCGGTCCAAGGATAGTTGTCGGTCCAGTCATGCAGCTTCTCATAGACCCAAGCCAGAAGTCCCATGGGGTCAGCGAGAGCAAATCCGACCGTTGAAGGGCGCGTTGCCTGCTCGACATGGTACCCTCTGCCCTCGTTCTGGAACCATTCAGCGCGCTCGCGAAACTCCTTCTTGTAGTCGGCACCCGGAAAGAGCTTGTGCTGCAGGTACAGGATTGGGTGTTCGAGGAGAGTGGGTTTTCTACCGACGGCCATGTTGACGTGAGAGGCCAGGCAGTGCTTTGGGTAGAGCACGCCCACCATCCGAGTTATCAAGTAGCCCCAGTCGCCGCCCTGGGTGATTGATTTTGAAGGTCCATTGTTAGTGAGGCTAGAAAGGATGAGAAGATGACGGCGGGAGTTGAAGATGTCATACCATATTTATCGTACCCCAGGGCTTGCATAACCTTATGGCAAGTCTCTGCGTACTGTGGAATGCTGAATCCTCTTATTGACACCGTCCGAAAAGCCATAGTTGGGAAGAGACGGAGCAACAACATGGAATGATGGTCCATCTTTTGCTTCTGTCAAAAGAGGCAAGACCTTGGCAACTTCCATGAAATGTCCTGGCCCTAAAGAGGAGATAGTTAGCGGTCAAATCATCGTCTCTCACACTTATCACGCTTCTGGTGGATTAAACTTACATCCATGGCAGAATAGCAAGGGAATGCTTCCAGCTTGTGTACTCTGCTTGTGCACGAAATGGATGTTGAGGTCTTCAAAGCCCTCAATGTTCACGGTTGTGTGAAACTGCGGCAATGCGGCGTTCAGCCTTGCTTCCTGTGCGCGCCAGTCGAACCCATCGTGCCAGTACTTGGCAAGACGAAGAACGTCATCGCGTGGTGCGCCGTACGCCCAATCATTGGAAAAGTCGACCTCTTCGGGGACCTCGGCCAAGGCCAATTTGTCTTTGAGCTTATTGATGGCCGCGTCCGGCACTTCGATCCTGAACGATTTAATGTTTGCCATCTTGGCGGAGACGACTGCTGGTCTGCACGTGTCTTTCTTGGATGAAGGAAGGAGGCTCAAGCGTTGGTGTCGGCGTAGAGAGAATGAGGGGTCATTTAGAGACAATTGATTCCGTGATATATGCCGGCTTTTGTATCAAGCGGGCCGAGGCAGAACAATTCGGCAGACGTGCATACACAGTGTGTGCCATCGATGACAAATTATGGTCACATTGCACCTTGATGATGTCAAAGTCCGTGGAAGTGCGCTGCAGGCTCTGTGGCTGTATTGGGCTGGCCGAGGATGGCTGGCGGGATGGTGATTGTGGTGATGGTGATGGTCTTCGCAACGGACTCGTCTTTTGATAAGTAAGCAATGAAGTTAAATTGATTCACCACAAAGTACCGTGTGGAGAAGATCTGCGTGCGCATTTGAAATGCCGTGGTGCGGTCACGTCAATACATGGTTCGTTCACAAGTTGTCAATTGCGCCTTTAGCGGCATTCACGAAGCCAGGCACAATTTACGCCTGCGTTGTGTTACGGCCCAGTGTCGACCGGGCAGGGAGAGCAAAACAGGAACAAAATCCATTGACAAATGTGCGCCTGATATTGTATCGTCATCATAGTTGCCACAATGCTTAGTCGTCGCCATCGTTCATCGCTCGCGATAACCGGGTAGCCTCGCCAGCGGGAGATCGTCGATCGAAATCCGAGGGCTTGCCTTGCAACGCCTATAACCATGGTGATCTCCTTAACCATTCACGGGACATGCGGCCGGCCAACCAAACCTATACGTCTTGCTGAACATTTCGTTGGATTTGCATTGAGGTTATACTGACATTTTGCGTCAACTCACATCCACTCATGGTTCTTTGGCTTTCAACTACCACTACCCATATCCGTTCGGCCGAGAAGAGCCCTGGCTTCCGAAGACGCGGCCAGCATCGGCGTCGGATATGCTGATAAGATAATACGCGACTTCAAGTGAGGTGCTGGATATGATATTACACCTTCCTGTGAAGCGACATATCCATTGGCAAGCGCACGCACAGAAACCTATGGCGATGCAAGTGACAACTATTTTGTGGCACAGTCTTCCTAGTCGCCCTAATGCAATGGCCATGGAATTGATTTGAATTCCTGCTGCAGATGCAGGTTCTGCGACTGTTGCGCCTGCCTTTGAAACCATCGGATGTCGCGGGTCCTTGGCGGCTGCTGGACAAACCAAAATTCCGGCAGTCAATTTCGGTTCTTCCCGAGCCATATTTTTTTTGAGGCCAACGCGACAGCTCAAGGGGAAAACCGGGAGGCCGTTTATTTTTTTTTCTCCTGCTTGGTTACGTAGAGCAATTTTCTCCTTGGAAGGGACGTCGCGCCAGCGTGTAATTGTTTGAATTTTTACTCTGGGATTTCGGCGGGCATTTGCGCTGGTCGTTTTTTCCTTTGTCCGGTTATCATCTTTTTTTTTATTCCTTACAATACACGAAACACACCGAGTAGCATCAGAGACGCATCCTCGTCAGCCAATCGGCCATGTTGCGATTCGCATCGAGCAGAGCGTTGGCCTCGGGCTTGGTCAAGAGCTCCGTCCCGACCGTCGGGCGAGCTGCAGGTGCAGCTTCCTCAGCCAGAGTCACATGGACCCCGCAGCTGCAACTACATCAAGTCCAGACTTCCCGTCTAGGTCGAATTGTGTCCAGCAGAAGCATTCACAGCACCGCAAGAAACATGGCCCAAGCTACACGAACCGAGAGCGACGCCTTTGGCGAGATCCAGGTCCCTGGTGACAAGTACTGGGGCGCCCAGACCGAGCGATCCCTCGAGAACTTCCGCATCAACCAGCCCCAGGATCGCATGCCTCCTCCCATTGTCAAGGCTTTCGGTATCTTGAAGGGAGCTGCTGCCACTGTTAACATGCGATATGGCCTTGGTGAGTTTTGCCCACGCCCTCAATTGAGCGCGCAGCTATGACTTGCCGCATCGTCGTCCGCCCACTTTCCTACGCTGGCGGGGCGGCCAAGTTGCGATGCACTCACATCTACCAAAGACATGCGCCAGTTTCAATCTTGCTGACCATCTCGTTTCTCGATTCGCAGACCCGAAGATTGGCGAGGCTATCCAGCAAGCTGCCAAGGAGGTTGCTGATGGCAAGCTCATGGACCACTTCCCTCTCGTCGTCTGGCAGACCGGCTCCGGCACCCAGTCCAACATGAACGCCAACGAGGTCATTTCCAACCGAGCCATTGAGATCCTCGGCGGCCAAATGGGAAGCAAGAAGCCCGTTCACCCCAATGACCACGTCAACCGCAGTGCCTCCTCCAACGACACCTTCCCCACCGTCATGCACATTGCTGCTGTCCTCGAGCTGGAGAACGAGCTGCTCCCTTCCCTGCGCAGCCTCCGCACCGCTCTCCAGGCCAAGGTGGACGACTTCGAGGCCAAGAAGATCATCAAGATCGGACGAACCCACTTGCAGGATGCCACGCCTCTGACGCTCGCCCAGGAGTTCTCCGGCTACGTCGCCCAGCTCGACTTCAGCATCAAGCGTGTTGAAAGCTCCCTGCCCGATCTGCGCCTTCTCGCCCAGGGCGGTACTGCCGTTGGCACTGGCATCAACACCTTCGAGGGCTTCGCCGAGGCCATTGCCGAGGAGGTCTCCAAGATGACTGGCACCGAGTTCAAGACCGCTCCCAACAAGTTCGAGGCTCTCGCTGCCCACGATGCCATTGTCCAGGCCCACGGCAGTCTCAACACCCTCGCCACCTCTCTCACCAAGATTGCTCAGGATATTCGCTATCTCGGCAGTGGTCCTCGCTGCGGTCTCGGCGAGCTCGCCTTGCCCGAGAACGAGCCTGGTAGCAGTATCATGCCCGGAAAGGTCAACCCCACTCAGTGTGAGGCCCTCACCATGGTCTGCGCCCAGGTCATGGGCAACAATGTCGCCACCACGATTGGCGGCATGAACGGCCAGTTCGAGCTCAACGTCTACAAGCCCCTCGTCATCCGCAACCTCCTGCACAGCTCCCGCATTCTCGCCGACGGAATGCGCTCGTTCGAGAAGAACCTCGTTGTCGGTCTTCAGGCCAACGAGGAGAAGATTGCCCAGATCATGAAGGAATCGTAAGTGTCTCCCAAGACAAGTCGAACGAATAGTCACTGCCATCCCACATGCATGTCCATCAATGGTTAGATACTAACCTCCTACGTAGTCTCATGTTGGTCACTTGCCTCAACCCCAAGATTGGCTACGACATGGCCTCCAAGGTCGCCAAGAACGCTCACAAGAAGGGTCTCACCCTCAAGGACAGCGCCATGGAGCTCGAGGCCCTCACCTCTGACGACTTTGATACACTTCTCAAGCCTGAGCTCATGATTGGTCCTGCCCCCTACAAGAAGTAAATGCTTGAAGTGGAACGCGAGAACAAAAACCAAAACAGAAAAATAAAACGCCTGACGGAACAACTACGAGAGCACGATTATTTATAACCAAAAGCCGACTAAATCTTTCGTAGCACAGCATAGATGTATAATAGATCAATAGCATAATGAAAAGAAGGACAACGCCTGGCGTGGAATTGAGCATTCTAGCCACAAGCCAGCACTGCAAACTGTATTCATTTTCTCCTCATTTCCTGTCGGAAGCTCGTTACGATACATGTCTCTGTCTTGAGCAATCATCGCGCGGACTCAGCACGACCCCATATCATTTGCTACACTCGCCTCCATGTCCCATCATTCCCCAATTCCTAGCAAAGCCGTCAAGCGATCAATGGAGGCTTCTCCTGCCATGTTCGCATTCAACCTCTCGACGGAGTGAATATCTTCTTCCTCATCACCAAAATCATTATTAGTAGTAGGAGTTCCTGCTGCTGCAACCCCCTTGTCCTTTTCCTTAGGGCCCGTATGAGAACCAATTTCATCATGTGAAGCGACCGCTTTAGACACGGGAGACTGTTGATCCAAAATAGCCACTTGTTTGTGTGCTGCGAGAGATTTGGAACCCCCAAACAAAGACTGCATGTTGTGATTGATGGCGGGTACTCGTCGAGCTGCTGCCAGAACAGCCTTCCCGGGTTTGTAGTTTTTGCCCATGGCAAGCCGAATCATGACCCAGTGAAAAATCCATGGGAAGCTGATTAGAGGCATGGCAGGCTTGAAGTCTTCAATGCCACCAGCAGTCCAGTCCCCATTTGCCCATTCCTCTTCAGCTTTGAGTGCTGCTTTCACCTCATCTTCGGTAACCTTGTACATCGCAGCCACAAAATGGTCTAGCTGGTCAGGATCATCCCCGTCGATCAAGTTGTAGCATTGCTCTCTGAAGCGCTGCTTCACTGCATCATACTCCCGACCAAGACTCTCCTGTCTCTTGTGATCGCTACCTATTTTAGGCTTAGACATACACCAGCTGGTGTAAAGTTCAAACTCAGTTTCGATTTCATATTGAGAGAGAAGACGTCGGACGGAGATGTCATATTCCTTCTTGATTACCTTTGCTGTTTGAAGAATTTCTTCCTTGAAATTAAACTGCTCTGTGATTCTCTTGTCAAAGGCATGCTCCCAACTAGGATCGAATTTGTTGCTGTGTTTTACGACTTCGTCATATATAACACCCAAAGCCCTTTTTGAGTGATAGGACTTTCTCCTTTCCATGAAGTGTGGCCACTTCTTTGGCTGATCTTTAATATTGAAATCGGCGGGCTCTCCCGTCTTTGGGTAATCCACTGCTCTGGAGTGCTTGTCTGCGAGATAGAGACCTGGATCAACACTAAAGTTAGCATCAGGCTCAGAATTTGTGTCGCAAAGAGGGAAGGGTGAAATAGTCCTACAAAACTGTGACTTTGGCCCTTCTGAGTCCGCGAATGCCAAATGCGACGTTGCAATCAAACCTAGAACGTCGTTTTTCATGTAATTGACGAAGAATTCTCGCAAATCATCCACAGCAACGTCTCGATCTAACTCTTGCGGTTTTGGCCCCTCATAATTCATTGGCGGATAATTCCATTCTCTGGGCAGGAGAGCAGGGTCCCAGATAATGAAGAAGTCGTCTCCATCAAGATCGCCGCCAGACAACATGCTCGGAAGCGGACAATCCCCCGTGGAAGGGAAGACAACAACATCAACTAAATGTCGCAGCCTGGGGTTGTCTACCGCCTGCACGACTCGAATGTCCCCAGGATGAAGTGATGGATTTCTCCCAACAATGCAGACGCCTTTTATAACCGTCTTCTGCTTGTAACGTTGAGGATCTGAAAGTTGTAGAAATATTTGCGGTAACTGGTTGATATCCTTATTGAAGGAACCCTCAGTTGCACGGGAATGACCACGTAACGATCCAGTTTCATCCATGCATCCAAGAACAAAGGCACTCTGCGCCATGTGTATGCGCGCTTTCTCTTTCAAAAGCTTGAAGGACCACGAAATCCACAGCTTCAACAAATTAGATGTAAACGGCTCTTCAGCCGTCTTGAAGCCAGCCTTCAGAAGCTCTGCGAGAACAAGCGTGTGCTGGTTCTCGTCAACAAATTTCGTGAGCAAGTCGACCGCTGCTGAACTACTCCGTGCAGCATTTTCAAAAGACTCAATCTGATCGCGCAAGAGTTTCAAAAAAGTCGCACGGGGTACCCCGAGACTCTCCAGTATGGTGATCGTTTGGCGGTTCAAAGTTGCGGTAGCATGAGTTGCGCATCTTACTACCTATAGACCTTTAGATTGAGACTTGAACTTTTCTTGCGACCCACGGATGTGCACTTCCTTCCATTCAATTCCGGGCCAAACAGTAAGAACTCCTTTGCTGCCCCCCATACGAAATTGGAACGTGGTTGGTTCACTTAACACATCTAAGATCATATCCTGGGTAATGGCTTGCGCAAGAAAGGTAGAAATACGACCAACTCCATCCGAAAAGCAAAATCCGTTTCGCTCTATATCCGATATGTATTTGACTTGCGGTACAGGAATACCTCTTATCTCTCTTGTTGTAGAGAAACACTGACCTAGACGAGCGGCGTACTTGGCAACGATCTTTATGTGATCGAACTCGCCCATCCAGGCGCGGATATCATCACAAGAAACGTGGTCAGTGGGTGAAAAGAAGTAAGCACCACACTCTCGAAGTTGTGAGCTTCCAAAAGCAAGGAACTCATACAAACGATCCCCAATGCGAATTCCCTGGAACAAGACTCTTCTCACGCGTGCCCAAATATCTTCATTTTGCTGATTGCTTGCGTGGATTCGACCGAACTCGGGCTCGGCGAGGAATTGGATGCGTAGAAAGCGATCCTGAAGCTGATTGTACTTGCGAAAAACGCGATTGGAAGTTTCGACTGTAGGCGAAGAGAAGAGTATTGTTGTTGATGTGATGGATGCTTTGCGAACATAGGCACAATAGTGCGGTAGTCTGGCATTGCGAGTGTAGTATTCTGCTTCTTCCATGTAGAAGAGGTTGAGGGGATCGAAAAGGATCTCATCCTCGTCTGCAAGATATTCAAGTCGTCTTGTGGCGTCTAGCGGCTCCAAAGCAGCTAGTCGCTGGAGGAACTCGAGGCCAATGGTATATTCACTCAAGATGCCTCGCGATATGCAAACCTCAAGTTGATAGCGAACTCTGAAGTCCAAATGTACAGTAGGCATCGATCCAAGCAAAGCAGATGGTGGTTGACCTGCCCCTCCCGTGGATGAATGATCTAAGTATTTCCAGGCGCTGGGGTCTTTGCTTCTTGTCACGAATTCACAATTTGGGTGACTGAACACATTGCATTGCGAAAGGGTAGACTGGAAGTTCGTATACAAGTTCTCATTGCATGCCAGGCCAGCCGTGAAAGATAATCGAATGGCTGTCCATCGCCCGATGTTGATATGCGAGTCTGATATGTCATCTTGGAGAGCAACTGGGAGCTGTGTTCGGCCTTTGTCGGTCTGAACTATCCTTGTAGCTCGACACCAAGCGCTATCTGCGCTCCATCTCTGTGGATTGTCTTGGAACGTGTCGAGAATATTGTCACATTTTCGAAAATACTCTGGCGGATAAGGAAGAACGAGAACTAAGTGTCGCCAACTTGCTTCTTTGCCCTCCAGGACTTTCCTGATAGTGGGTATTCTGACAACAATTTTGAAGTCTCTTGAGGTTGCCCATTTGTTCAATCTCGACGGCTCTGTGGCATACGAAAAGAAGATGTTGATGAGCTTCTTGTGCAAGTCAAGGTCAAGGCGCATATCCTGCTTCGATTGGAGCAATCTCATCACACGCATCACAGTTGGTTTGATCATGCATCCGAAACCCAACGAGCCTAATGACAGATCGACCTTGCTGCTAGCCTGGCTGCTATCACTTGTGGATGGCTCATTTGGAGTATCGATCCATTCTTTGACGGCCACTGTCAGGCCTCTAGGATATCGTTGAATATCGGCGTGCTGAACTTGAAGATCGTTTGGCCAGAACTTGTGAGGTGGAGGAGGCTCAAACACAAATTTTGCAAATATCGTTCCAAATATCGTTCCAAATATCGTTTTGGAATTGAATAGCTCAATGTGGGCAACGATTCCGTATTGCGAAAACCACTCCCATAGGCTTTTGGCAGATACGTCGAGAGGCAGCCTTTCAGTTTTAATGACCAAGCTAGGTTTGCTGCGCCATTTTTCCGCTGAAATTGAGGTTTTGACGGAATGAGACTTCGAAACCGTTGAGGTGCCGCGCTTTTTGGGGCTACACAAAGCCATTTTTGAGAATGATTATTGTGCATGCGACTGCAAGACGGGAGTTGCGATCAGGAAAGATAACTGCTTCATTGACTAAGGCTCTTGTAGTGGGATGTTGACAGATTGCTTATTCTGAAGGGAAGTTTAGCAAGTAGGGCGCTGACGAATCTCTCAATACTTATACAGCTAGGTGAGTCATTGCTCGGGCAGAATTTTGACGGTAAAGCCATGAAACGGCCTGCTATGATGTAGCAGAGAGTCTGACCAAGGACGACAGTCTCGGCAGAATGAAGGCAGGAGAAATTGTGATGTATTTCTATGTGTTGAAAACGAACGTGACGGTGTGGCAAAGGGAAAGAGAAGAAGCGAGGAAGGCGAGGAAAGCAAATGAAGGCAGAGGAGGGGTGCAGCTCACTTTGCCTTCAATTTCAGAGCTGTGACCATGCAAATGCCCACTCTGAAAGTGACGATGACTTTACCTACCTACCTAGGTAGGTAGCCATGTAGATTGAATCTTGTCACGTCTGACAATGCTGCTGGCAAGTCTCGTGTCTACGTCCATGGTTACACGACAGCACGATTCCGGTGCATGTCAATTGCTATGATGGCGTGAAGCCAGGCAACATGCTCCATATAATGGAAATTGTCAATATCATCTCACTGCGCAATCGCGGTACGACTTGGACGGTTTGATGTCGGCATCAGAATATAGCTATTGACACTAACGTGTCTGCCTTTCTGCTGGCTTTTCCTGGACAAGTGTGTTTCAGACGGAAGTTTGGAACCAAAGAAAGAAACAAGTCAAAATCAAGAAGGCAATCACTGGGCACAAGTGTGGAAAATCATGAAGAGCCCAATGGCAGTACTACATCGCTCAATAGAATTACGTGGGAGCACATCCTGTATCGCGAGCAGAGTCTTGAGCCTGTTCGAGATCCTGACTGAAGTCGAGACGACCTAATTAGCCAACCTTGACAATCGCTTTTTGATTGATAACCTCTTTGGTTACAAGCTACCAACACGTCTCAGAATGGATCGTAGACTAAAAGAGATCGATAGGACGGGACGCGCAGTGCCCTATGGAATATGAATGGCTGCGCTGCCGTGGCTAGCTGTAGGCGTCTGTCATGTGCGTCGCGTCGCGTGATAGAATCCCAATCACAGTCGCATTCCGTGGTGCAGATATTGGCGTCCGAGACACGTGGAGGGCGCAGTGTCTTCAATAAGACGATGGAAAGGAACGTAAAGTAATAATACATACATACATACATACATACATACAATCTGGTTGATCTGACATGTCCCTGCTGCTGGTGCATTCAATCTTCTCCCGCATGTGCAGTCAACAACCCTGATTCCACAGCTGCAGTCTCCCAAAGCGGACTAGCGGACGGGCCCAGGGGAAATGACGTTGGCCGTCGGGAGGCGCCCCCAAAAATTTCATGCCGGCGGCCAACAGCTGGCGCAGGTGCAGGTGCAGCCAGGTGGTGCAACACAAGCAGGCGCAAACCGGGAACGGCTGCGCGCAAGGGCCCAAGTACCCTCTACTTCCAGCAGCACCTTCAGATGCACCTCCCGCCGCGTACCAGTTCCCCCATCATCACCCCTGGGCCAAACCTTGGAAGTCATTAATGTCATCTCTCCATCTGGCCAGTCCCCACGCGACACGAGAGGAAAAAAGGGACAAGATTCAAGGAGCCCTCCCTCGTCACTTGTCCACAATATTATCTTCCACAACCCACCATCTGCAGCATCCCTTTGCCTCGAGGTGTCTCTAGTCCCCCGACTTGCAACCCAGCCTCTGGTAAAAGGGCCCAGAGCCTCTGCGTTGCATCACGTCGCATTTTGCATGCTTGCCTGACTCTCTCTTGCACCGTTGTCCTCTTGTTCGAGCGACCGCATCGTCACCCCTTTTAACTCTCCCACGACGCAACTACCCCAGAGAGACGTCAAGGCACACCGGTAAGTTCTGAATCGCCTCAACAGAGCCCTACTAGTACTCACAGATTCTTTCTCATAGCTGTCTTCTTGCTCATTGCCCATCATGGTCTACTTCCGACATAATCAGCTTCCGGCGCTGAAGGAGTACAAATACTCCGCAGTCGATCGCTCGTTAACATCCAAGTACATCCTCAAGCCGTTCTACAACAACTTCGTCATCAAGCTGTTCCCGATGAGCATGGCGCCCAGCTTGATCACATTGACCGGCTTCTTCTTCGTCGTGATCAACGTTTTGACTCTGATGTGGTACAATCCAACTCTCGACAAGGACTGTCCCGCGTGGGTCTACTTCAGTTGGGCCATCGGTCTCTTCCTCTACCAGACTTTCGATGCCGTCGACGGCGCCCAAGCGTGAGTGCACACCTTGCGACCGATGTAATTAGCACTCGATGGTTATCTTCTCAATCTCGGACACAACCGTGGAGTCGCGTTGAGCAACGGAGAAAATCAATCTGGTCATATACGATGCTAATGTTGCCTGTAGACGTCGCACCAAGCAGTCCGGTCCTCTTGGCGAACTTTTCGACCACGGCGTGGATGCGCTCAACACCAGTCTCGAAGTTCTCATCTTCGCTGGTTCTCAGAACATGGGACAGGGATGGAAGACCGTCGCGACTTTGTTTGCATGTATGTGTACTCGTCAATTGACACGACTCTCACAGCCCGAGAAATGATTGCTGATTTTATTCTGTTTCTAGCTCTTCTTACCTTCTATGTCCAGACCTGGGATGAGTACCACACTAAGACCCTCACTCTCGGCATCGTCAATGGTCCTGTCGAAGGTGTTCTGATTCTTGTTCTTGTGTACACCTTGACCGGCTTGTTTGGCGGAGCTCAGATCTGGCAGCAGAGCATGCTCCAGACCTTTGGCATCCCTCAGACCCTCGGCATCCCGAAATTTGTGTACGATCTCTCCTTCACCGAGTGGTATCTGGTTCAGGGCGCAATCGTCCTGGTCCTCAACACCGTCGAATCGTCCTTCAACGTTATTCGAGCTCGTCACGACCGTGGAGACCGTTCCCGAGGCGCCTTGGTGGGCCTGTTGCCATTCTTTGCCGTCTGGACCCTGATTGTCACCTATCTTTACCTGCAGCCAACCATTCTGTACCAGCACTTGGTGCCATTCGTGCTCTTCGCCGGCATTGTCAATGCCTACAGTGTCGGGCGGATGATCACGGCTCATCTGGTTAAGCTGCCCTTCCCGTACTGGAATGTGCTGGCAATTCCTCTGGGATTCGGTGTTGCCGACTCTCTCGCTCCCGTCCTTCTGAAACGATACGGTATTGGCTGGCATAGCGTTTTGGGCGATGGCGAATATCAGGTCGCATTTGTGTTCTTGATGCTTGGCTCAGCCTTGGGAGTTTATGGCAGTTTCGTTGTCGATGTCATTGTGTCGATCTGCGATTTCCTCGACATTTGGTGTCTCACCATCAAGCACCCCATCGACGACTTTGGCCCCAAGATCAACGGGGAGAAGATTCACTAAACTGTCCAACAGATGGCATAGAGAAGTTGGGAATTGGGTTGACGTCCTCTGCCCTGGAACTTTTCAACATGGCTGTATGGGATGAATCGACCGACTTTCTTAAACGCCATCAATCTGCCAGAAAACAAAATCTACAAGACGAGGTGGAAAGAAAAGAAGTATAAACTAATGGAGGGGAATGAACGTCATGAGCATGGAGCTACGAGTATCCGCTGGAAGGCATGTGTCTGCTATGAAAGAAAAGGGGTATTGGAGGCGCGTCTGCTAGCGTGAGGATAATGATGGAGCCGCGAACCATGACCTCGACCTGAAGAGAGTGAGTGAAAGATGTGGGTTGCAATCTATGGAGCGAGACCTTTTGATTTAGGAGTTATTGGCACGGAGTATAAGTTGCATTGGTCTTGGAGCTTGCTTTCCCGTTTGATGGCAGCGCAATTACGCTTTTAATAGTTTTCCAATCTGTTCTGCTTGCAATGCGTTTAGATGGCATATACAGTCAATAAAGCAGCTGCTTCAACATATCGCCAGACTGAAATTAAAAGGTGATACTCATCCTTGGTTATCCGAAAGTACACGATATTGCGGAGTCAGTAATGAGAAATGTTGCAGAAATATTGTCGACGGGCAAGCTTTAACTCAACCGTAGCATACCAAAGTCACTTGCTACAGAAGAACTATCAGAGATCTCGAATCCGGTTCTGGCTTATGTTGGTCACATTTTGAGCACCGTGGGTCTCGTTGCATGATTGAGATTGTCAAGGAGCATAGTAACGCATGGTCAAGAACCGCAAACGTGACATTGCTGATCTGCACTTAAACCTAGATAACGCCTTTTTAGATCCCCCAAAACCCCATATCCCGAAACGCCATGAATTAAAGTCTGGCCAAAATCACGCCATTGTATCGGCGCCCATGACTCTCAAGCCGAGGCAGTTATGCTGCCCATTCGTTGCACACATCCCGTCATCAATTTCAAATCATAAGAGGTCGTCTGAGCCGCTTGCGACGCTCTGTTCCATGGCATGAATGATGGCCTGTTCTGAGAAGACGGGGCCTTGGCCGTCACACCGAGCGCAGGATTTCAGCCGCTCACTGACATCCTCGACATCCACCAGCCCCTTCTTGTAGAGCTCGTGGTTGATGATGAAATCCCAAGTGGCGCCGGCGGCCAGGAGTCGCTCACCATCGTCCGAGGTGACGATGCGGTGCGATGGAAACTTGTTCTGATGGTTTTGGAGAACGTTGGAGTAAAAGTCGGTAGGATTGTACTTCATTGGGCCGGTAGTAGCAGGTTCGGGGGAGTTCGAACTGTTGTGGCCGTTGCTGAAGGACGAAGTCGCCCGCAGAATCTCGTTCTCGGTGGACATTTTCTGCAAATCCCTTTTCAGGCGCTCGTTTTCTACCGAAGCCTGTTGTTGTGCAGCTTCCATGTCGGCCAACTTTGCCTCCAGATCCTTCACATGCTTCTCTTTGCGTTCCCGAAAAGCGCGTTGCCTGAATGAGGAGCGGTCAGCCCACGTTCCAGCGAGTAGTCAATGTCGACACATATGCACTTACGCTGCTCTATTCTGGGCCTTTCTTCGTGATTGGGCCGGTGTTAACGACTCGTCATCATCACTGCCACCGCGTGGTTGGTTGAGATCGTCAAGACTATGTTCTGGTTTGAGGCCATTTACGTGACTATTGGCATGACCGTTGGTAGGAGGCGATTGATGATGCATGTGGGTTGCCTGTTGCGCGTGGTGTCCTGGTCCTGGTTGCTGATTCGCATACTGGGCGGGATTAGGGGGCGTAGGAGGACCTGGAAAGCCGGGAGTTTGGTGTTGGGCGGGATTCTGGAAAGTTTGGTTGTAGTCGAAGCTTTGGAACTGCTCCGGGTTGTTGTGAATAGCTTCAAATCCCTCCTATAGTTGAGTCCATGTTGTGTCAGCGCAGCTCTGTGTACATGGTCCTGAGTGCGTGGTGTGCAGTTGTGGATTTGTAATGATTTTAGTGTGGGATGGGGGCTGTCAGTGTAATAGCGACAAACGGGTGAGCACGCAGAGGAAATGGAATCCGAAATTCAACTGGAGTCAAGCAACGTGGCCGCACAAAAGATACTCACGGGAGGGGGCGTGGTGTTGAACTCATCCGACGCAGCAGAGTGAGAGTTGGATGGCGTCAGCGGGGGAATGGTCATGAAGGTCTGGTAGGGCTGCCCGCCGGCAAACTGATACTGTGAGGTGAAGTCCATGGCGGGATGGTGGAGCGAGAGTTGTCGATCGGCCGTGCTGGCGAAGCTTCAGAAGCGCCGTCTCAGATAGAGACAATGATGACGAGGCCCGGTGACATGCAAGTGCCAAAGGAATGACCGCCGACGAGGTGGGGGAGGGACGAAGGAAGGTAGCGCAAGAAGCATGGAGAGGAAAGCGGCGATGGTGGACTGAAGTAGTCTGGCGGGGAGCAACTGTCGAGTGTCGAGCGTGGACTGGACTGGAGACCGTTGAGGCTGTCCAAAGCCCGGGGTGGCGTGGGCTCTGGGACTGGAGCTGGCGCTGGGACAGCACCCAGCATCAGGAGCAGGAGCAAGAGTAGCAAGAGCAGGCACCGGCAAGAGAGACCGGGGAGTCGAAGGGGAGGGGAGGGGCCCGGCACCCTGGCCTGGTTCCCTGCATGGCACACATTCGGGATTTGGGATTTGGGACTTGAATCTTGGTACATGAACCAGACACCATAACCGTCGAGGACAGGAGAGGCGAGGCCGCTCAAGAGAGACCCAGCTTCATTCATGCCTTGGTAGGCACCGCACAGTTGCTCACGGGCGCGCGCGAGATCAGCTAAAGTCGCCGGACATTTGGTTTGTAAGTTATGAAAGTCGCCCAGAGTCTGCACACCATCAAACGCGGACAAGATCGTAGGTAATGATGCTTGCCACAAACTCTGCTGCGACTCATGCCGAACATTCGATGTTGCGCGCGCCAGGGTCGATTGATCGAAGCAGACAGGCCTGGCAGTTAACTGCCTTGCCGGGGGCCGCTGCTGACCGCTGAAGAAACGGCCTGGTTGGTTGGTCTGGGTGGCGTCTCGCAGTGGGCAGTGGCTGCGACGAGCCACTGGGACTTGGGCCACCAGCGTTGCACAACCCGGAGCCGGCGCCCCTGGATGACAGGCGATTGGCGATTGGCGCCATCTGGTGGGCGCTGGTGGTCGCACCGAGCTGCCCACAACAGCCCACAGCACTGCACTGAGTATCACCGCACAGCACCACACAGGGCGACTTGCGCACTGGAGCAGCATTCAATGCGACCCCACGCTGCCTGCTCCAATCAAGCTGGCCGATCCCCGTCCTGCCCGGCCCAACGCCGAAGACATGTATGGCGTACCTGCTGAGAGAGCCAACAAAACGACACTCCAACACTGATTTCGGGGAGGGAAGGAAGAACCGCAGGGATGGCAGGCAGGCAAACACACCATAGTCGCAACGCTCCTTCCCCGCTGCACTCACAGAGCCCAGTTTCGCGACCTTGGTTTTTTAAAAGTGTACGGAAACAGCCATCATCTGGCCATCATCGATATCCCCCGCTTCATGTTGAATTCCGACACCCAGGAGACCAGCCAAAACGTTTGAGCCCTGTGTAACTCCATACATAAACACGCAACTTGGGCGCCTCCATTGTTGGCTCGGCTTGCTTTGGACCTGGCGCATACGCAACCTACCACGCCAGCATTTGACTTTGCAAGCTCATGCAATCAGATGATGCTCGTTCGTCACTCGTCTACTTTGGTACGCTGACGCTCTTCCCTGGCCTTCAATCAGGTTCTATCCGCGTTAGATACATACTCCAGCTGCGCGCCAGTTGTCTTATCTCAGACTATTAGGTCGCATAAACAACATCCTTCATGTCCTAAACGCTCCTATGATCTGGAGCCTGGTCGGAGGTCTTTGGTGGTTTGCTCCCGTGAACTCGACCTGCTCTAGATCTGTTCTCGCTATGAAGCACCGCGTACCCTGTTCGAGGGCACAGCGAAGTCGTTGGGTCTGGATCAGGCATCACAGCGAGAAGACCGCCATCGTCCATCCTCTAGCGTAGTTTGGCCTGCAAGATAGAGTTGGTCCCGCCCACTTCGCTTGTCTCACTGTCCGGCAAATACTTGTGAAGCCACCACCCGGCGGGATCGGCCAATCGCTCGGAGCCAGAGAGCACAGTGCTCTGACTTCAATTGGGCATATAGATGGCTTGAGGACATTGAAGCCGGACCCTCGACGTTTGCTTGATCCGAAAGTTTCTCTGATAGTGCGGATGAAAGAACTGCGTCTCGGGTATTGGCGCCAGATCGGAGGACAGGCCGAAAGAAACGCGATCTCGAACAGTCTGTGTCAACTGCTGTACCCATTTAAAGTGCTGATCATGCCTCAGCCTTATGGTGTTTGTCAGTGGTGACGAGTTGCATCATGCATGATGAGCATTCAGACATTGCTCTACTCTAGTGAGCAGATGTGCTTGCCTTGGCGTCAAAGCTGTCCATTTCATCCAGCCATCTGGTATCGATAGCTTCACTCAGCAATTGCAGTACTGACGACGAGCATGTCGCGCCAGTCTCGTTACAATGAACCCATCCCTCGGTGTGCCCGACAATGTGCCATGCCCGCGGGTTCACGGGTGGGGAGAGATCAAACCTTCCCACGGCTCGTCTAACGACGACTCTAACCGTACTTTGGTCGGTTATATGCCCCAGCTCTGAATACATCTTTCGCGCCGCCCGGTCCATGTCTGGCTGGACTCAATGTATCTCTGATTATGGGCTTACTAGCTCCAGCTATCTTATAACTCCGTGCTTGCTTAGACCTCGACTGAGGATTGCGCATCAGGGATCCGCTCCCGAGTCTCAAGACAACTCGTGCTATGAATAGCTTCCCGGCCGAAAGCCTGTCACTTCATCTGACTCAACGGCCTTGGACCGCGGGCCGGGGTTTGCGACACCAACAAGGCGCCTAGTCGCAACGAGTTTGACCCCAGTCGACCCACCGCCTCCGATGTCACCTTCGGACTGTACTCTAATAACAGCATAATCCTGGCCTCGGGATCTTCAATGTCGTCAAGAGGGTTTCTTATCCACGGCTGCGACCAAGCCCAGGCCACGTGGTGGGCACGATGCTACATAATATATACTTTCTCATTATAGCGCCGTGCAAATTCTCTTCTGCGATGGTGAAGTTTGCGCACTTCCCGGATCCAGCATTGCTCCTTACAATATTGGTGTATTGCTGATTGGGCAGACTTGAATGTAACTGCGTAGGTCCGTAATCCAGTCCCTTAACGCTGTGGTACGCACATTTACGCTGAACACTCAATTTATGCATGTGCAATAGTATTATCCGGTCTCAGTACAGACGCAACAAAGCCATAGCTATTCTAAACAAGCAATGGTGTCGACCTGACACGAAATGAGAACCACAAAGCTGAAAAAAAAAACACAGCTGATGATGCCTATGTCTCTCCTTCCCAATGTATCAAAAGCAGGCACGATGACAGAAAAGACAACAAAATTCAACCCTTGCGCCATACCTATCGAACGCCGTTGCTGATTGTGAAAACAGGGTTAGTCATCAACTCCGGCGGATAGAAATACTAAGCCTTAAATAACAGGCGGAATGTAGTTGATGCAAACGAAAAGAGGAGCACGAAATCCGAATCGTTCCATCACTTCGTATGTACAAATACAAGAAGAGGCGTCGCTTGCTCGCGCTCGTGAGCTGAATCCCATCCCCAGAGAGCGCAAGCACCTCCGACGCGGGGGTATACGGGAAATAGTCATAGTGAGTTCGCTCGCAATAGATACGTTCTGACACTTTTAACGGCAGGCTTCTAGCCAAAGTGCAGAGCTTCCGCCTTTTCGCACGTAAAGAGGTTGATGTGGTGATCGCCGCGGGCTGCGCAGCCCAGAATCGGTCGGTGTGGATGGAATGCGGTTGCTGAGATGGGACCTCCTCGGTTCTGCTGCAGGAAACTAGAGTACGGCTCGAGCCGAGAGAGTTCGTTGCCATCCAGGTTGAATACTTTGACGGCATGCTGCGAGGTGCCCCTAATTTTTGTCATGTTAGTGATATTTGAGTCAGTTGAAATTTTGCGGTATTTGGAGAATACATACACTGCAAAGACTGGCAGATGCTCATGCGTGCTGGCAGTGCGTAAGGTATCTCGGGTCGTTTGGAACGAATGCAGCGGTCGATCCATCCTGATGTCCCAAACTTTGACCTTGCCGTTACGACTGGCACTAACTAGTTCGCGCTGTCCGCCTCGTTGCATGTGCACGCTCTTGATCCATTGTCGGTCCGACTCATCCTTCCACTTGCGTACCATCGAGTCTTGAGGTCGTTGCCTCGTGTCAAACACTCGAACTGCGCCGTCACCAAAGCCGGCGACGAAGATGTTGCCAGTCATCTGGTCTGACGTCAAGGATGTGACGCAAGAGCCAGATCGAGCCGGGATGTCCATGATGCATGTTTCGTGCGCGACATACCATACGCGAATAACTCTCACATCGCCAGCCACAAGGACACGCCCGGTGACTTGCTGCCAGTCTAGCACCATGCCAGAGTTCACGTTGCTAGGGACCATGTGCGTCAAGGCTCGCCAGGAAGTAGCAAGCTCAATCTCGGAATCTGAGTCGTAGTTGCGATAAACTCGCACGACACCGTCTGAGGAGCCGGTCATCAAAAAGGCTTGGTCGTCTTCATTGATGAATCTCATGTCGCTGATTTTAGACCCTTGTGGGTTGCCGTTGGAGAAGCGGCTCAGTCTGCCCTGCTTCTTCCAATCCCACACATAAACCGTGTTGCCCTCATCCGACACAGCCAAGTGGTTCTCGTACTGATGGAACGTCATCTTGGCTGGTTGAGCCCCATTGTTCACAATGCCCAGCTGATTATTCCATTTGTGAGTACCAGCAATCTGCTTAAGAGGCTGAGTCTCCCGGAGCATCGTCTCATTGCGAGCTCGTCTCCATAGGCGCTCGTTATATTCAGTGCTACCAGGTTCATCCGCTTCACTCGGCTTCATCTGTGGTTCCCGGAAATACTCGATGGACCATTCGAGGAATCTGCTCTTGAGCGGCAGACTAGGTGGCTTTGAGAGGTCCCTTTCCTCAAAAGCACCAGTCGTGGGCTCGCGCGCGACGTTGTATGTAGCGGGGGCTGAAGCCTGATCAATCTGCTCCGGGGGAGCAGCCATCTGATCGGGAGCGAGCTGCTTGGATGACGGCGATCGAGGCGGGACCGGACTTGCAGGAGTAGTTGGTCTTGACTTATCTTCACCGCCAACAAACGACTGAAATAGCAGACTGGCTGTTCGTCGAAGGATTCCGGGTGATGGAAGTGGAGGTGTTGCCTGCCCGCCGTAGTTGGACCTTTGTGCAGCCTGTGCCGCGTTTCTCAAGATCGCGGCCTGTCTGGCCCGTGTCTGTATCTCTCGCATCGATACTTGAGTGGCTTCTCCAACTGTAGAATTGATCAAGGCATTGTGAACATAATCAACCACAACGGTAGCCTCGCGCTGAACCTCAGGGTGCGGGTCCACGCTGAGAATCAGCGCGTGCTTCCAGCAAGTCATATAGACAGTGTTATGGGAGAGGCCGTGGGCAGTTGGCTTGATCGTGCCGTCTTTTCTCCTATTCTCGGGCCGCGCGTAATGCAAGCCCATCTTGTAATCCTGCCCGTCATCTCGCGGTGGATAGACCAGATATTCTTTTTCTTCTTGCAGCTGTTCGTACGCAGCAACGAGGAATTTGCTCTCAAAGCGCGTAATGGAATGTGACAGAAAGGAGAGGAACTCCTTTCGCACCATCGGACTGCCATCTGTACCCATTTCCAGTATCATCCAAGCTATTGACTCTTCGATGCGGGCTACTTCTTCCGTCAGATCTGGAATACCCAAGAATGTGGTGAGTGCATGAATCATAGCCGCGCGAACTTCGCAACAGGGATCTCTCATCAGGTAAGCCAGCTTCACGTAAGCGTTCTCCCTGATGCCTCGCCATTTCGCCTCTGGTAGATCTTGCCACAGCTGGCTGATACACAGACAAGCCCATTGCCGTAGGAGAGGATTGTGCTCATTTTGCAGATGCGCGAGACAGTAAGACATGATGTCAGTCTGATTGCACACCATCTGTCCATTCTTGTAGTCTTTACACAACATGGCGAGGATGAAGGCACACATAGCCTTGTGCTCGTCGCTGTCGACAACGGGAAGGCCTTCGGAAGGTTTCAGGATTTGCGCAAAATAACTATATCCGCTGTCCTTGATGAGATCTTGTTGGCAGGATATGTCCACTGCAATCAGCCTAGCCCAGATAAAAACCATGACAGGTTTGAGTTCAGCAGCTGCCGACTGTAAAAGCTTGAGCACATAGGGGAATATTCCTATGCTCAGCGCTAGCTGAACTGACCATGGCCCAAGATCCAGAAATCTACCAAGCAGAATGAGGGCCCGCACCCGATGTTGTTGGCTGAGCAGGACTTGCAACACGACAGGTAGTTGGTCAGGGGGCCGTTGTGCCATGGCATCTCCTCTTGTCAAATACACATCAAAGGCAGTCAGTTGTTCCGTGAAGAAGGAAGAATTCTGGTACTCGTAATCGATACCCTCGCTTTCTTTCTTCTCAAGCATAGGCAGTTGCGCCAATGCCATGTCGACAGCCAAGTCCCACGTCTCCCAAAGTGGATGTTGATGAGTGTCGGGCAAAGCTGGGTACGACTGAGGATGGCACCCGTAGACAGTCATGACTCGCTGTGCCAAAAGAAAGTTCCTGAAAAGCGCTGCAACCATCAGATCTTGGCGGAAAAATTTACGAAACAAATCTCGAGGCAAAGTTGTCCATGCGATGCTATCGGTAATAGCAGTAAAGATCCAGTTTAGCTCTCCAAGTGGTGTCCGTCTCTCCTGAAGACGTCCTGGAAGCTGCTTGGCGCGTTCGGGTGTTAAATTGGTTTTAAGAGGATTTTGAAGCACGAAGAACCATAAAGCCATTTCTATAGGCGTGGTCAAACATGCCGTGAAGAGATCGGCTGGCAATTGGGGGTTGGTAGGGAGGTTCTCCTTGACAGCGCACGCAGCCAGATGTATATAGGGTCGGAAATTGGTCTTTTCGTAATGAGGATCCCGTTCCGCTGCTTCCTCTTCCTCTTCTTCATGCTTCTCCACGAAACAATGATAATTATTCAGGATATTGCCGGCTTCGGAGCAGTCCCAGACGAAGATGGTTGGGGCTTGCAGCCAGTGCTGTAGGTCGTATAATGACACAGGAATATACTGTGTATAGTTCTTGTTGAATACCCATATTTCACCGGAAGCAGTCGGTTTGGGCACGCCATGGCCGTTGTAATGCAGCAATACTCGCTCATCTTTGGCATTACGGCGCAGCGATACGCATAACTTTTTGGTCTCTTCCACTGACGGATCCAGATATTGCTTATAGCGAGCCCGGATGGCCAGGGTTTCGTACTGAGCTTGGAGTGCTTTGCCTATATTTTCCAACGCTTTCTGAATAGGAGGCACGGTCGGATCAGTCCAGGCTTCGAGTTTAGCTCCGGGGGTCGTTTTGAGCTGGTCTGGCGGTTCGACTCCAATATTTAGGCATACGGCCAGTGCAGCGGAGACGGTCTTGAGTCGATCCCTCTGCCTCCAATCTTGCAGCTCATATTCCAGGCGTTTCGGTTTCCCAGTTGTCTCGTGCCGCTTGTCTGTGAAATACATATACCAGTTCTGGAAGGACATGGTTAGCGTACGATTGGGAGCATGTAGAACAAATCAGGCTGTCACAATCGATCGAGTCGTCGCATTCTGGCAGTGCACCTGAACACACCACTCGCTGGTGATTATGCATTCGCACTACAGGTGGTATCACAATAAGGACATGAAGAAGCACGTGTCTGATTTGCGCGACCTCGACCAGCCAGCAAGATTCGGGGTATCCGAGGAAAGGAGTTGCAGACGTACACTTGCTAATTGTGAGATGATGTGTTCGGATTGATAGTGGTCCTCGAAGCCATGTCGCGCACCCCATTCACGAATCTCCTCCTCGGTGTCGGAATCCTCGACAGGACGTGGTGCATAATCACTCTTGGATCGCTGTAGCTGTGGTTTGACTGGTCGTTTGGGTTTGTCGTGTTCAAAGTCATCCCTCGCCTCCGTACCAGCCACACCATTCTTCCTACCAGGAGCGCTCGACAGGCGAATATTGTCAGCGGTGTCGTTGGACAGGTCATCGCGGTCGGGGCTGCTGTCGCCTTGGCCACGGAATCTCAAGGTGGACGTCTCGCCATTGGTCGTTGGGCCGGACGGTAACGACCCGTTCGGGTCAGATCGTAGTGTCATGGCGGCAGAGCTTCCATGGGTCGCGCAGGAATAATCGTCTTGTCGCGCGGGCGACGACGCTTGTTGGTGCAAGTTGGCCAAGCGTGAGGATGCCGACTTGGAGGAGCTTGGTGCTGGACGAGGATGGCGTCGCTGCGGCGGCTGCTGTTGTTGCGGACTGTGCGGAGACGACGGGTCTAGTGCTTGCTGCGGGTGGTGCTCCGGCGGCAGCTTCTGAGTCGAAGCAGCCGTCATTGATGGGCCAACAGCAGCTCCTTCAATTCAGTCTGGTCGCAGGCGCAATTCTTATCCTGTCCTATCCTGTCCGGCTCGGTCCAGCCTGTGTTCATTTTGACCTTGTGCTATCATTCAGCGTCTACTGGGATCAGCTGGCGCATCAAGGTCACACTGAAATGAAATATGAAATGTCGGGGCCACTGGCTGGCCTGCGATGATTCAAAGCCTAGGCCACAGCTGGCAGCACAAATAGTCCGGTAGAGTAAGTACAGTATCTGATGAAGAGCACTGCGCATGCTTTGGTAGTCACAATATATCATCGATGGAAGCAAAGACGACACGACACGACCAGGAAAAAAGAGCCCTGATACTTCGGGGGAATCAGGCGACTGGCTGCATCGGCTCTTAATAACCGCCAATCCGGGCATTGACAGGCGAGCTCTGTTCGACCGGGTCTCTCGTCCCAACTCGTGTTGCATTTGATTGTGCTCCATGGCGACGCTGCACTTGGACAGCTGCGGCCGGATGAGGCTGATGTCCGGCCAGCTGTCACCAAACCACCAATCTAGCCACGAATCTGGCCTTCGAGTAGCGGACAAAAAGTCCATGCCACCATCCACGTAAATACCCGTTTCAGAGATCGATCAGAGCAAGCTCGTGGCGATGTGATCTCGACGCCCGGTCTGCCTACCTGGGCGGCTGCCAGCACATGTAGCAACGAGAGCGACGCAACCTACCACAACTCGCATGCCTATCTCGACTTTGGAACCCGACGGTCCTCACCCAGTCCGCATGGACGAACCTGGGCTATGCATTACCAGAATTTGATCCCTATCGGTCCCCTTAGCGCAAAGCGAGAGCCAAAAAAGCGCGCCTGGCTTCCTGACCGACTTCGAGATGGCGCTCTGCTGCCTGTTTGAGTTGCTTGCCGATTGGCGCATCCCGACCAAAGGTGGTTGACACATGACGGTCTGCAGCTCAAGACGGACTGAAGTCGGGCAGCGTGCACGGCATCGCCGACCATCCCGTGCTCTCATTTGCTGTGTTCTAAATCCCGTCTGGACAAGGATGAGTCAACCAGACCCTTTGCCCTTTGCATCATGCACCTCAGATCGTGTAAACTACTCCATTCCAAGATACAACAATAATCATCACGTATGAATCAATCTTCCCAACTGACTCTGGGTTGTTCCTGTATGGCAATGTTGGGTACTTCTTCCGTCGCAGCCACTTTGAACTTGGGCACATGCTCAGATACGTTATTGTGGTAGTACGACCGTTGTCGAGTCGTCCACGTTTAGTTACAACAGAATGGCAATGCGAAATGTCAGGTTCGCGCAGGATAGGATTTTCAGACTCGTGGTAGAAGAGATCTACTGACAGTGGGAATCCTCCAACATTGACAGAGCACATGTTTCGTATTTTAACTTGATTCGGGAAAAAAAAAGAAAAAAAACCAGACAGCGAACCCTTCCTTGCAGAACATACTTAGACTACGAGTTCTTGAAGCAGTTTGAAAGAGACCAGAGCTGGTCCTTTGTTGCATGAGCTTTAGGAGACGATGCTCTAAGTTGGTATCACCTTCATCAAATTCGGACGACATTCGACATCCAACAAGAGCGCATACCTTCCTCGATTCGTGAAGTCAGTTCGCATTCTCTGTAGGCAGGAGACGGTGCATCACTGAGTGTTTTTAACCATTCCTCGGACGGTCTCACGCGGCAACACAGATAGTGATGCTCGGTACCATCGAAATTGCCGATTCATCTATTGCCTGGTTTTTTGATTGGTCGCGCTTTCAATAGCTGGACGTTGGTAAATTGAACTTGGGACGAGGGCTCGACTCTGGCCTGGGTAAGCTCAAGCAGGGTTTATGGCGAAAAGAACGACGTAGTGGCCGGGTACGGGGCCAAATTCTCCCAATTCATCCATTCGATAGCCGGGATAGCAGAAGATCATCGTCACCACCGTGCGAATAGGGGATAAACTCCGGAGGGCAACGAAGCAAGCTGGCCACGCGACGCCATATGGCGCAGACCTTGGTGAACCATGGCAAGACTAGTGCTCAACCCCCGAATTGTGAGACGATGATTGATGATAGGATTGCAGTACCTGCGCTGCTGCATCTTGTAGAGGTACTAATATCAGAAGTTCACAATGGATGGCAAAGGATGGCAAAGGAACTTCCTCATGACAGCCTGTGATGCTAGACCCTACTAGACACAGAGAGGTACAGATCATAAATGCTGTACAGTTCAGGAGCCGCAGCCAAAAAAAGTTAATGTGGGGACCAGCCTCCGGGACCACCCCCGCCCCTTCCAATTCTCGAGCGGAAACAAAATGGGTTAGAGCCATGCACTTTGTTTCCTCAGACATGTTGTGCCTAGTGCCATGAAGCAAAGACCGGATTGTCAGAAATTCGCATCAAGATTAGGCTTGGTCATCCCGTCTACCATGAGACTCCCATGCTTCAATGACCGCTGGAACTTGGGACAGCTATGCTCCAGACGCTGCCATTCGAATTTCATTCTCCAGCAAGGGGTATCTCACGCGGCGATGATCACTCAGACCCGCCGCAAGACAGATATGAAGAAAGATACGGTAATACTCCGTACAGTACTACCCATACGTTTGGCGCAGAGGTTGACCTATGAAGGTGGATGCCGCCACACCACTGGCCAACCCCTTGATTTCCAGTTTTGTGGCTTCATCATGACTTGTCTGGTCCTCGCACGCCAGAGAGGGCGCCGCGTTGGCCGTGGGAATACCAGTTCGTCGTCCTGCGTTTTCCGATTGTTCCTGGGCTGGTATTCTGGCTGACCACACCGCGGTATGCTTCTCGCACGGTAGCTCACCATTGTGATGGTGGTTCTCTCTTTCACCGATACTCCTGGAGAATGCCACAGGCGAATGGTATTGCCTGGTGACACGCCGAATACAGCGCAAGCAGCCGTTTCCGAGCATCATGCGCGTCATTCCTGTCAGCGACCTCGGCCACTCAGGGTTGGTAACTTGATGAACACCGAGACACCAAGACCCTATTAAGACCCCAAGCACCTGAGCGCCGCAAGGACCCCACGGCCTCTCTGCCTGTTGAACTGTCAGGAACACTGACGTTAAGGCGACTCCACACAGCTGCCGCCTCATGCTAGACGTCAGATCGTTTCTGTTCGTGCGTATCCGTGGGCTTGCATCAACAACATCGTGAGAAAGAATGCTTCGCTGGGGGTGGATGGCAGATGTAGCCTGATTGGTCAAGAACGTCAATTTGTCCTCCTTCTGGACTCGATGTGGTGGCATTGAGGTTGCGATAGACGTGGTTGTAGGCCAACTGCGGTTTTAGCTAGACTCCAGTCCACATGGCTGCCGTGGTATTACGGAGCAGTTACCCCTTTTTTCCAACACTCGACTTTGACTGCCGGTGTGTGTGCTGTGTGCTGCAGCAAAATCGCTGCGATATCGTGGGCTGGTCAGCTGCAGGCCCTCATCAGCGCTCTCGTTCTCTTTGAGGCAGCCACGACCAACCAGCCACCATGGAGCGAATGCGAACAGGCAATCAAGCCCAACACAGCGTCTGGGCTCCTTTCCTTTCCTTTCCTTGCCACCTCAATGATGCTTCCAGTCTGTTTCCCCAGCCCCGGGCCCGCAGCCGTACATGGTCCGCATGCGCGCCTCTGCGCCTGCGCTCCTGCTGGCTTCCTTGGTGTGAAGCAGGTACCGGGCCTGGCAAGACGACATACAGTACGTCGATTTGATTTGATCCATAAAAATGGTGATGTGCATGACAAAGAGCATGCAGCACCGTCTATTAGTAGGTAGAGTGGTGCCCTGGATCAAGAAGCAACCGCAGCCCCATCCGCCACATGCACACTGGCTCTGGCAGCAGGGAACGGTCAACCGAAACGACACTAAAAAGCCTCCGCCAACTACGCCTGAGCATCAACTACTCCTCCCAGTGCTAGCACAGTCCTTGCGCTCCTAAACTTGCGTAGACCCGGCTCGTTGTTCTTAGTTCCGCGACTCCTGACTGCCAGAACCAACCCCAACCCCCACCACTTTGTCTCGACTTGCCATCTTGCATCTCTCTTTGTTCCGTTTTGCGCGAGAAAGGAGCTCGACTCGTTCTTTATTTCCTCCCGGCTTCGACACGGCACGAAGGGATTATTTTAGTTTCGCCTGCCGCCATACGCAGGCCGTTGCCGTCATAGCCCACAATTCCGCCTCTTGCTGTTGAGACTGCCGCTCCGCCATCCCCTGACACCCCCCTCTGGAATCCACCCCCAAAAAAAAGCGGCTGGCAAAAATCATTGACATCGTCCCAGCTCTGGTCCACACCCCGATGCTCACCCAGCCATCTTCAGACTCGGGCGCCGTTTTTCTTGTTCCCCTTTGCATCTTCACCTGGAATTGGGGGAGAAGCCACGCTTGATTTGACGACTACCCGAAGTGCACAGTCGTCGTCGTCGTCTTCGTCTAGGTCGTCTCCCATCTTTCGCGAACTCGAAACGACCTCGTGTCCAACTCGATACCTTGCCCCGTATCTGGCCCCAAGTGTTCCTCCACGACTTCGCTCCAGTTCTTGGGACAGACGGCGCATTGTGCTCAGACTTCTTCTTTCGAGTTCGGCAAATATATTGACGTACCGTGTGCGAGACTCTCTGTCAACCTGATCGGCCATCGAGTTCGATTTCCCCCCTGAGCTGACCGGGCATCCGGTCCCCAGGCAATCATGGCTTTCCTGTTCAAATCCAAGAAGAGCCAGGACCGCGCCCTGTCGAGTCGCGATGGTAATGCAGGGTCACAGGGATCTATTCAGAGTGCTGGCGCTCGCATGGCCCGCGATGAAAATAATGCTGCTCAACGAGCTACGCCTACTGGGAGCTTGAATTCCGTCGACGAGATCGGCACTGGCAGCCCCGAGCAAATTCGTCGCGGTGGAAGTTTAGAACAGACTCAACCGCAGTCAGATTTGGCCGTGAGTAGCGACGAATACTTCGTTACCTAGGCTCCATATCCTGTGCCTCTGCTAATGCATTATCCTTGAGCAGCTGCGAAATGGTCCGCCATCGTCGAATCCTAACGCTTCTCTATACCCATGGTCGCAACGGCGGCTGACCTACACGCCATCGAATCCCACTCCTTTCCCACGATACGGCGCCGCCGTCAACGCCACTGCATCAAAAGAAGGCGACATCTACATGATGGGCGGCTTAATCAACAGTTCAACAGTTAAAGGTGACTTGTGGATGATTGAGGCTGGTGGCAACCTCGCGTGCTACCCTCTCGCAACCACTGCCGAAGGCCCTGGATCTCGAGTCGGCCATGCCAGTCTACTTGTTGGCAATGCATTCATCGTGTACGGCGGTGACACCAAGATTGAGGAGTCCGATGTACTTGACCAGACATTGTACTTGCTGAATACTTGTGAGTGCTAGATAGCGCAAGCGCCGCGATCAAGAGACAATCGCAAAAACTGACAACATGGCTGCTAGCAACGAGACGCTGGTCACGCGCATTGCCAGCAGGAACCCGGCCTCCTGGGCGCTATGGTCATTCCCTCAACATTCTGGGTTCCAAGATTTACATATTCGGAGGTCAGGTTGAGGGATACTTTATGAACGACCTCTCGGCGTTTGACCTAAATCAATTACAGTCCCCCAACTACATGTGGGAGATCCTACTGCCGAGTGATAGCTCGCCCAAGACGCCAGCTGCCCGCACAAACCATTCTATGGTCACGTTCAATGACAAGATGTACTTGTAAGTAGGGCCAGATTCTAAATGAGACTTTGCTTCAGGTCGGAAGAGTCACAACATACTGACATCGCCAACACAGATTCGGTGGAACCAACGGCTTTCAGTGGTTCAACGATGTGTGGTGTTACGATCCAGCTGTAAACTCTTGGTCGCAGCTAGATTGTATCGGTTACATTCTAGCTCCGAGAGAAGGTCATGCGGCTGCTTTGGTTGACGATGTCATGTATGTCTTCGGAGGTCGCACGGAGGAAGGTACCGATTTGGGAGATCTGGCTGCTTTCAGGATCAGCTCGCGAAGATGGTATACCTTCCAAAATATGGGTCCGTCGCCATCTCCACGATCCGGCCATAGCATGACCACGGTGGGCAAGTCAGTCGTTGTTCTCGGTGGAGAGCCCAGCTCAGCTACGACTACGATCAATGATTTGGGCATCATGTATGTTCTCGATACGACTAAGATTCGATATCCAAACGATGGCCAGCAAGGAGCTCAGCGCGCACCACAAGGACTCCGCCGACCGAGTACAAGCGATGCCACGACTCCTGCGAATCGGCAACTAGCCCCAGCCTCTGCTGCGCAGGACTCACGAAAGCCGGACATGGCTCCCGTCACTGCTGCTCCAGGGGCTAAACCGACTAATGGGTACACTTCGCCGCCTCCTACGGGACCGGATCCTGCTACTTCGCAGCAAAACCCAGGAGCTCCCTCAGCACCTCCTTCAACCGGTCCGCCATCTAAGCTACCCAGGGCTGGAGTTACACCCAGTCCCGCCGGGCCTCCTCCCCAAGGACCAACTCCAGCTAAACCGACGGCTGAAACTTCCAGCATTGGTAGAGTCCGAGGCGCATCAGCAGACCGGACTGGGCCTTCTGGCTCTCCACAAACCACGTCCGCCCCATTCAATGCTCCTACTGTTGCTGCAACTACTGCCGCTGTCGCTGCCGCTGAGAACGACGCAGCTGTTGTCAATGGGCGACGAACACCCACGCAGGCGGCACAGCTGGGAAGAACTGGCTCGAAGCAGGAACACGCTGGTATTGAAACAAGCAAAGGAAGTCAAAGAGGCCATCGTCAACCACAAGGTTCTGTAGACAGCTCGGCTGAGGTCGGAGCTCGGGCTATTCGACCCTCATCTCCTCCCCCTCCTACGCGGCAGCCAAGCAATCCCCTTTCTCGACGGTCATCAGGCAGAAACTCTCAAACCGTCGCCCTGCTGAAGGAATTGGATTCAGCGAGAAACAGAAATGCGTGGTATGCATCCGAGTTGGAGCTTGCGCGGAAATCGGGATATGTTTCAGCAGCAACCATGAGCCCTCTGGATGCCAAAGCCGCCGAGACGTTCGACGATGAAGATCGACACCTTATTGAAGCCCTCCTGGCAATGAGGACAGAGTTGGCAAATGTGCAAAGCGCGGTGGACAAGCAAGCAGTACTTGCCGCAAAACAAATTGCTGAGGCAGAGAAACAGCGTGATGCAGCTATTCAGGAGGCGGTGTATGCCAAGGCCAGATTGGCTGCGCAGTCGGGTGGAAGCGTGGCGAGTACTCCTCAACTGGACGGTGAGCGGGACGAGCCAGCTGACCGGTCTGGCGAGATTGGCAAGAAGTTGGCTACAGCATTGCATTTGCAGAAAGATCTCAAGTCACAAGTCGAACAAGTCAAGAGTGAACTCGCGGCAGAGAAGACAGCTCGTCAGCTGGCAGATGACACTGCATCGGCTGCCCAGAAGCGATTGACGGATCTGGAGACTTACAAGCAGCAAACGTCCAGCGAAGTGAGCCGATTAAAGGCAGAGCTACATATGGTGCAACGAGAGGCACGCGAGCAATCCGTGATTTGTGCCGAGGCCGTGGCAGCACTGGAGTTGATCAAGGTGGAGAGAAGCGAGTTCGAATCCAAGTACAACGAAGCTGTTGGTTCATCAAAAAATCATGATGAGACATTTGAGTCCTTGAGAAGTGCTATAACCGCCTCGCAGGACGCGAGATCACATCTTGAAAAGAAGCTAGAAGACGAGCGCGCCGCGCGCGACAAGATCGAGGAGAAGCTGAACAAGTTGAAGCTGGAACACGAGGCACGCACCACCGAACTCGTTGCATCAACTCAGCGCCTGCGTGATGCCGAAGAACTTGCTGAGAAGCATGCAAACGAGGCGCGAACCCATCGCCAAGCACTCTTGTCCGGACTGGACAAGATATCAACTCGGGAACTTGCTGACGGAGGTAATGGTGACAGTGAGCGTACGCTGGCCCTTCAGAAGCAAGTCACGGCCGCCAACGAGTTGGTCAAGAAGTACCAGCAAGAAGCCAACAATGCCGCGGATAAGCTGCGAAGCGCCGAGGAGCGGATTGCTGGCTTGGAACAGTACCAGGAACAATCAAGCAGGGAAGGTGTGGCCATACGAAGGCAGCTTCAATCCTCCTTGAGGGAAACGCAAAGCTTACTGGCCGGGCACACTGACCTCAAGAACAAGCTTGCGGCGCAACAGCTCGAGACGAATGCGATGACAGTGCAGCACAACGCGCTCAAGGACATATTGGCCGAACGCGGGATAAGCCCGACTACTGCTGCTCGGTCTCGTGGCTTGACGAGCCCAAGAACGAACTCTCCTGAGCAGACACGCCTGCGAGACTTGGAGACGCAGCTTGCCAGCGCTACCGCTGCTCACGAGGAGAGTAGAGAGCAGTTTGCAGCTCAGCAGCAAGAGTCTGAGATGGCCTACCGCGAGAAGCTCCAACAGCTCGAGAGTGACTACATGTCGGCAGTGTACTGCTTCCGAGGCGCAGAGAAGGTATTGAAGCAGCTCAAGGACCAGATCTCGCAGTACGAAAAGGACAATGGGCGCCTCAAAGCAGAGAATGAAGATTTGGAAAGCGAACGCGATAGCCTCAGGCAGAAGGTCGAAGCGTTGATCTCTGAAACGCAAGCATCCGGGTCCAAACTAGAGAAGAGTCTCGAATCGTTGAAGAAGGACGTCGCGGACAACAAGAAACAGCGTGACGAAGCCATGAAAACATTGGAACAGCTTCGCTCAGAGAATGCACTACTCGAGCAACGTGCTGGGGATGCCGAGCAAAAAGTAGCCCTGCTCCTTGACCAAGTTGAGCACTCAGTTGACAACTATCGACGCCGTAGTCGACAAGCGCCTAGCATGAATTCGGAGAGCACCAATGGCCTCGCGCTCGGCCACAGCCGCACCGAGAGCTCAGAAAACGGGAGCGAGTACGGCGGAAACAACCTGGATGCTAGAAACAGCGCCGCGCTCGACAATCTTGCCAGCGAGCTTGAAACGTTACGAAGCCACTGGGAGGCCACCAACAAGAACTATCGACTGAGCACAAACTTTGACTTTGACAGTCCTGCCGTCAGCGGCAAGAAGCCAGACGAAGGTGCCGCAAACGCGGGCTTGAGCGAAAGTCTTGCTGACTGGAGAAAGAGACTGGACACCGACGACCATCGCCACAGCGGAGGCGACAAGGCCTAAGAGGGCATCCATTGCTGCTGCACATAAAAAAAGGAAGGACGTCGCCACCAGAAATGCCCGAAATTTGCTACGCATTGATGACAAAAACAGACTATATATACCCAGTCACCCGCTTCATTATTATCATTTTTTCTTTATGCCGGAAGATGGACGAGAAACCATGGCTTTTTTCGTGGCATTAAATACGTGTTTGTACATTTGGTATGATGCATCGATTTTTCTTTGTGCTTTTCAAAGCTCGCTGGACTGAAGATGAAAGAGCCAGATGCGGGAGTTGAAGGGAGGACTGGCTTTCTCGATGTATTTTATCCCATGTTGGCTGATTTTTGTGTCATTTTTCTTCTTCTTTTCTATTTCTGTGTCTCTTCTATGTCTCGCCGTGGCGTGAGTTTTCAAAGGGTCCGGGTAATACCCTCGTTCTTATACATCAATGTCTAAATTCTATTTTATTCGAACGTCGTGTGCCTCGTGTACAAATTGACCGTTTAATTGAGTATACTACGGCCGAGAGCAGCGAGTCTTTGGTTTTTGGATGCGTGAAGTATTCTGCGTGGATTCTTCTGCGTGGAGCATTTGCGAAGCGTGGTTTATGCAGCACGCGCTTTCCTTGTGGAATATTTTCGGTAGCGGATTCTTGTAGTAAGTATTTCATTCTACGTAGAGTATGTGAGGTAGAGCATTTGAGGTAGACGGTTCTACGCAACGCGAGCTCTCAAAGTAGCAGAGTTCTACATGACACAGGCCCTCAAAGCAAAGCAGCCGGAAGCTATGTGACACAAGCACTCAGAGTAGGAGAAATCTACGTGACACAAGGGTCATAGGTAGAGAACTTCTACCTCACAGGCATTGTAGACCGTGAGCTCTGCATACCTACCTACCATCGCGCGCCAACCCGGATCCTGGTGACAGTTTAGTTGTCACAAGACAGCACAAAATTGTCACGGCATACTTACCAAGGCTATGTGACAGTTTTTGGCCTGTCTTGTCAGAGCTGAACTGTCACCAGGAATCAGCTTGGCGCGCGAAGGTATGTAGGTAAGAACTCTTTAGCGCAAGCCTCGTTGGGTGAGCATTCTACATGGAGCTTCCTGCACAGAGAAAAACCACGTGGCGCTTTATGTGAATGGAAAGTTTTTTTTTTTCTTCCTAAGAAATTGTAACTCTGCGTCGCAAGAGTGGTGAATGCGGAGATGTCAAAGTGGTGGACTATGTGTACAGGGATATCTAGTTCATGGTGCGTCTTTATGTTGAAACGAGCAAATGTCGCTACTGATGCTTGCATAAGATGAGTTAATTGAAGTTGAATTGACAAAAAGAATTATTATACATGAATCATATCGCTCGCTTCGTGTCCTTGTGCGTCGTAAATGCCAATAGATACGCCCGTATGCCAGAGAGCATTATATTTAATAAAAAATTAAAAAAAAATTTTTAAAAAATCATCGCCATTGCTGGTTTTCGTCTAACATGGTCGCTCAGTGGGCAACGCGCGCAGTGGATATGTCGTTTGCTCATGGTTGGAAGCTGAAGGTCGACTGCTCTAGTTTCCGTTCCGTTGACACGTCCCCAGCTCGTGCAAGTGCCGCCGCCGTACCCACTTAACTGTTGAATGGACGGGGTCTGAACGGTACTTGAGTTTAGCATTCTCATAGTTTTATAGTCATGAGCAATAATTTGAGTCAAGTCTGAGACGAACCTTGATTCGCCAGGTGAGGCTCGCCTCCGCCCTGCAATTCGCTCCCATGGCTTCCATACGCTCAGGACGAAGTTGGGGAGGCCGATGACTACGCCGACAATGGCAGCGATGATCTCGGGGGAAGGGCCGACGGTGGTTGGAGGGCGCGGGAGCCATTTGTGGAGAAGATTTGGTTCAATGATTGTGGGATGGAAAAAAGGCGGCAAGGTAATTGTGTGTTGATACGTGTTTGGAAAGAGGAAAAGATGAATAAAAGGTCAAAACTGCCTGCTTCATGAACGGTTTTGTTTTCGGTTTGTCCATTGGGGAGGTCTACTTATAGATATTAATACACGATTGTGAGAAATCGCCAAATTCGGCTTTCAGTTGATAAAGTACTGCAAGACGACAACTGTGTCACACTGCGCCCCGTTCTCCACTTTTTCGCAGAGCCGCATGAGAGTCCGCCATCCCCCCATGGCCTTGATTCTTCTTCATTTGCTATTAACAGAGCCGGCACTACCAACTGCCACCGCGAGCTGGAGCCTGTAAACTCGGACCAGATCAAGCTCGATTTATACTATGCCTGCGCTCTCCCTCTTGTCTAGCTGCTCGGGAATTGGCAAGTTGCCTTTTCCACATTATATTCAGGCAGAGCATCCTTCGGGTTCAGCGACCAAAGACGAGACGGGAAACGAGGCAAGCATCAGTGATGCACGATCAACGAGGACCGGGAACCAATATCAGGGTACAAGTCAAAACGGTCACAAGTGGCAGTCGCCAACATCGGGGTACAAGGATAATCGACACACGGTGAACGAGTCGCAAAGATCACGATTGGGATACCGTAGCTCTCAATTATGTTACTGCATATGAATCCTGTCCCCGACTTATTGTTTGTGCGCCTTGAACCGTATGAATGCAGTGCAATGCTATGAACTCTTGATCATTGGTAGTATAGACTCGGTTTCCTTTTCTTTTCTTTTTTTTCCCCTCCATCTATGTATATCTAACTTGCCGAAGGACTTGAGTGGAAATATCCCAGCTCAGGCACGGCACACTACATGAGAGGGGCCAACTCAACATCTCTATGTTGCAAGTCTATTCACGCAGCACTGTTATTGCTTTACAACTCTATTATGTAAACCATTACAGCGGGTGTGTTGTTAAGTCGTCATTGCATTCAGGTTGTGTTATGCTCGGATTCATAACGAGCTTTCGCGTACAGATTGACAGCATCGATAGCGAGGGACCGAAACCTATATTTCGACATGATGTGTGATAATCTCAGGACTTGTATGTCTGGATTGCTTGGGATGGTGATTGCGAGGAGGGAAAGCGTGGCGTACCTGCTGATGGGAGCATGTTGTGGCTGATGCTTTTCTGTTTCAAGATGGACCCTGCGGTGGATTGACTAACAAGATTACCTGGAGCTAATTACCTAGGTAGTTAAAGGGCGGAAGAGGCATAAAAAAGCGGGGCCCCTAGATTCTCTAGCCTCGGGGCATAATTATTTCCTACCAGACTGTAGTAGGTACCTAGGTAGCTAGGGTGGATGGCACAACAAATTCACTGACAGCCGATGATCCATTCGTGCCTAGGTAGGTACCTAGGTATGCAAGTGGTGCGAATATTGACAAGATCGTATTGACAAAGTTGCACTATATACATGAATCTACTCAAATTCTGGTCCGTTCATGCCGGTTTTTTTGTTTTCCTCCAATTTGATCGCCGATACACTGCTTGGGTCGGAAGAGACTACAGCTTGGCGGTCGTGAAAGCCGGCAGGATAGTTTCGCCCTGTACTCCATATCAGTAGCAGAGTGGTGAAGAAAAGGCACCTTGGGTATTAAGCATCGAGCTTGAACGAGGTCAACAAATTGAGGAGCGTCCGCAGAGCTTGGAACCTGGACCCACTTGCATTAGATACAGTCCTAATATGGGGAAAGCGCAATGGAAGTGCCATGCACATACAGACGTACTTGGAAGCCGAATGTGGGAATCTCCAGCACCGGACAAACAACCATCTGGTATTATATTAAGCGCCACCCGTCCCTACTTAACCGTTGAAAGGTGCAGAGGGTCTATTACACGCACCGAAGTTCAGCATTACTAATCGCTCAGAGAATGTCAAATGGAGAACTCTGGGAAATCGACCCTTGTTCGTGCAGGCGTGACTCTGGCCCGTCCAGTGACACGCTCCCACAGCTTCCATACATCCAGGACGAGGTTGGGCAGTGCAACGAGCACACCGACGATGGCGACGATGGTTTCGGGAGAGGCGCCGACGGCAGAAGTGGGTACTGGAGGAGCCATTTTGTGGGGGAAGAGATGGGTCAAGTGCTCGAGAACGAGGAAATGTATGTATTTGATGGCTGGACAAGAAAACAGGGAGACGGTGATACAAAAGAAGGAGTTGATGGAGTTCTCTTTTGCGAGAGTTCGTCTGTTGAGGCAGGCTGCTTGTATGTGTATATTATGTTTGCACTGCCTCTATGCACACTTAATCGTGACGACAGAGCAGAGCCAACTCAGGGATTTTTAAAGTTGACGCAGCGGCAGGGTCTCGTGAGGGTACAAATATGCAAGCCATCAACGAATCGCGATACAAGAAAGGTTCGCTTCAGACCGGCAGCAATGGTTGTGATTGGAGAAATTCGTCCCGTGCCAGGATAGTTAGTGTCCAGGAACTTGCAGCCCCCGAGTGTCATACGTGCCCAAAGCCGGCTTTGGAGCGTTACCTGCAGCCCGTCAGAACAACGCCCCGCTGTGATGCGCGTGTATAGCTTCAGAGGTAGAACACTCAGCCCACGCATTGACTGGAGCCTTTTTTTTTTTCTCTCATTCGACTGTGATAATGCTAGTTGTAAATGGAACATTGTGGAAGGTGGGTAACCAAAGTACCAATCGGAGTGTTCATGTAATGAAATTGCAAGTGTGAGGTTGACTACGAACTCTTGTACTCTACATGAATTCAGTGGCGCCTTTGTGCCCTTTGTAGTATCGTAAAATGCACAGACACATCTCTATTCCATAATTCACACCATGTCTGATTGACATTGTTGTTATTTCGTCGAATTGAATTCGCAGACATACTGGTGGCGTCGTGTGTGGTGATAAGTTATAAACGGAGTAGCTTCTGTCGTTGATCTCTTGGAGAATGCAGCTCGGGGAATGCCAAACTTTGCACAAAGATTAGTCGGGTAGAGAATTATGGATACCACTCGAATTTCTCTCACATATACTATGCATCTGCAGCAATGAGCTACATATATTGCGGAAAAGGATATATACGTAAGTGTAGTGATCGTCGCTCCTCAGCCAGATGGTGGGACTACAGCGTCTAACAACAACCATTGGTCAGTAAACATTCCTATTTATGCAAATAATGAAAATATGAAAGGAGCTCTTGGATTACACACCGTCATAGCAAGTATCATGCTGTCTTTCGTCCGGTAATATGCTCGAGAAGCTCCCATACCTTCAGGATGAGTTTAAACACCGCGACAAGGACATCAATGATGGCCTCGACAAGTCCGGGAGAAAACGATGCGGTTGACATGTTTAGAAAGGCGTTGGATGATTATAGTTGATTGATTTATTTATCTCGAAGAATGAAGATATTTCTGGATGAGTTTTTTGAATATGTATTCGTGCCAATGGAAATCCGGGTTTGCAGAAGTATTTGATGTTTCTGGGGCAGCGAAACGTCTGGTAGGTGACTGCACAGAGTACTTACGCTCAGGTCCTGGGTGTGCTCAGCCCCGCTCCTCCCCAGAGCCGCAGCAGCAAATTGCCCCAGACTCCTTTCACTTACACCAGTTTGCCCTTCGACACAAGGCGTCTAAGCCAGAGAAGCAAATTATATGCACCAGCAAAATAGAAACCCTTGCTCCTCAGCAAAGTGCCACTTGACCTGTGGCGTGCGGCCGATGCCTTGGACGAGCCGACCGCCAATGTTTTACCGTCCCAGCGTTTTTTAACGTGCTGTGCTTGGCATACGTTGACTCGAGAGATCGGTGAGTCCCCTCAGCCGTGAACAAGTCGCTTACCCAGTTGGTTATCCGTTGACCATCACCTCAACTCACCTCAACTCACTGCGTTATGAGGCCAATAATTCGAACTCATACATTACTAATAAGCAAGATATGCAGATGCCCCGAAACCCAAGCGCTTTCATAATTCATGAATAGTCACTGCGCCTACATACAGTTCCATCGATATCCCCAAGCACCACAAAATCACGCCGACGCCATCAATCCCTTCTGTACACGGATACACCTCGAAAAATCAAGCTTCCTCCCCTCCTTGGGCATGTGCTCCCCACTGGCAATGCACAAAACTCGCATCTTGGGATCATACCGCAGCCCAGTCAGTAATTTGGGTGTGATCAGGAAATACTGGCTCGTGTGCTCGCGACACGCAATTTCCACCATGCGTTCGTGGACCATGCGCTCGTTGCGCAGATCCATACCCTGATTGATCTCGTCGACGACACGGAAGGGTGATTGGGCCATGGACTGCAGGGCCATGAGATAGAAGATTGTTGATACGGCTCTTTCGCCGCCGGACTGTCGGTGGGCGGTTAGTTGCTGGAGGGCCTCGTTTTCCCTACACAACGGTTAGCTGTCCATCTCTCTACGTTGACTCCTGTGGAGTTGGCGAACCTGAATTTGACCATAATGTCCAATGCCCATTGCGAAAAGTCCTCGTCTTTGTGGACACGCACCTCGCCTGCACAACTAATTTGCTCAAAGTTGTAGGCAAATGCGTCGTTGATCTCCGACACAAGCTCCTCCAGCTTGGGCTCCCATTTCCCCGTTATCTCCTCGAGCTGCGCGGTCAGCGTCTCGAGTTTCTCGTTTGCGCCTTCCATCTTTCGCTTGAGTCGAATGATTTCCCCGGCACGTCTCTCGAATTCTCGAATGACGTTGGGATTCGCGGCGTGGATCAGTTCGAGCTTGGCCTCCTCTGCAGCAATCTCCATCTCCACCTCCTCAGCCGATTTTCCTTCCGCAAGCTTGGTCAGGAGCTCACGCTTCTCTGGGTCAGCGGCGAGCAGGTCTCGCACTTCCTCGCCTAACCTTTTGCCAATGTCTTTGGCTTTGTTCGCTTCCGCTGCGGCCTCCTGTACTCTTCGCCTCTCCTCCTCCAGCTCATTCATAATGCTGGCGTTACGTTCTTTCAGGCCCTCTACATCTGACTTTGCTTCAATTAGCCAAATCTTGGCCTCGACCAGGTCCAAATGAGCCTGTCGAATCTTGTCTGTGAGCTTCTTGTGCCGGTTCACAAGCCTAGCGCGCCTGATTACTGCCTTGTCCCAGTCATACTGGATGTCCTGCAGGTTCTTTCTGACATCTTGAATGGCTTGCTCATGTGCAGCTTTCTGCCGCTCTTCCAATTCTGCTTGAAGTTAGACTGCTGTGCAAGAAAGCTGCGAACTTCCAAAATACTTGCCTATTTTCTCTGGTAAAGACTGCCACTTCTGATATTCCTTCTGCAGCATGCTCTTTTCGGTCCGCAGCGTTTCCTGTTCATCCAGTTAGCCCAAGATCCACATCAGGAAAACTCGCTGTAGATCCTAACGAACAATTTGTTTGACGATATTCGACTTCTGTGATTCAATATCATTATACTTGTTTTCAAGGGCTGTGTGCTCAGTCCGGAGTGCGCGTCTCTTATCGTGAGCCTCTGCCAACTGTCGCTTTAACTCCTCTTTTTCTTGTTCGTCCACGGGTTGCAATGTCCAGAATCTGCCTTTGTGGATGTTTCTGGTGATGGTCGTCATTGCTTGAGGGCCATACTCTCGCCGGCGGCGGATTGTGAAGGTCTGTCGCCCAGCAGCCCACTGGTTGATCTTGCCACTCTGAACAAGCCGCTCGTAAGCTTCATCATTATGTTCCCGTCGCGCCACACCGGATTGGTGTAATCTCTTCTCGGCGCACAACATTGCCAAAACAGGTTCGGGACCAGTCAAGTAGTCTATGGCAAATCCGTCTAGCCCAAAGTCGGCTGCATCTTGCCGCTCAACGGGCGGCCGATATGCGGACAATGGATTCGAGCAAGTTCGAATGACCACGGATAAACTCATGACGCGGTACAGTTGATCAGTGAGTTTCTTGTAATCGTTCTTGGTCTGCGCAGTGAAGCACAAGAAGTCGTCATTCTGCAGCAGGGCCTGGATTTGATCCGAGTAGTGCTCATCCCTGACAGAGCAGCTTATCATTGGGGGCCCGAAAACTTCCTTTTCGAACTCTGTTTGATGTTCTTGTATCCACTCCCATCCAGCAGCCACATCAGAAAAGTTCTTCCGCATGAAGTTTTCCTGCTGACCCTGCTGCGTTTGCAGATCGTCGGCCTCTTTTTGCATCCGCCGAGCATCGTTCACAATGACCATTGCTCGCTCTTTCAAGGCGTCCATGTCTGTTCTGATTTGGCGCTGCTCGGCTTCGAGTTCTCGATTATTATGCTCCTCGGCACGCTACATCGATTTAATGTTAGCAAAGGAACCCGCACCTGCTTTTCACAGTCATGTTACGCTTACAATCTTTTGATTCCAGTCCGCAGCATTGAATTCAGCGGGACGGTTTTTTAGATCTGCCTGAAAGGCAGTAATCTTTGATCGGGAACTGGCTAGTTCTTTCCTCTTCGCCTCGAACCCCTTTTGCTCAGCTTCGAGTCTGTTATTCATCTCTTTGATTTCCTCTGCTGCATTGCTGATGTCTCGCGCAACGCTCTGGGTTGCAGTCTCAGCACCTTTGAGTGCCCTCTCCTTGGCCGGCAACGCCTCCTGGATCTGTCGGGTATACTCTTGCTTTTGGTTGACAGCTTCCAGTGATGGCCCACTCTCTGCTTCTAGGCGTCGTAAGGACCGCTCTGCTTCTTTCTTCCTGTCTCTGGCTTTCGCGTGATTGTCCCGCGCCTCTTGATATTTGGCTAGAAGCAGCGCTGACCCGAGATCTCGAACTTTTTGTTGAATCTCCTCTCTTTCGCGGATTCTATCCACGTCGGCCTGTAAACCTTGCTGTCGATTCTCCAAAGTTCTCAGAGCTTCTACATCGGTGTGAACACCCTCGGCAAGCTCCTTCTTCTCTTTGTGGAGCTCCTGAAGTTGGCTCTGCCATTCCAGCATCTCCTCTGGGGCCGCAGCACGCAGTGTCTCGTGAAGCAGATCAACGGGAGTGCAAGCGGCAAACTCAACTACACGATCCTGAGGCAGGAACTGGCAGAGGTTATCAACTTGAATCTTCAAGGATCTGATGCGATCCTGGATCTTCTTATGGGTAGTCTCCTTCCCGTTGAGCCACCATTTTTGGTTGTTTTGTTCACGTCGAATTTGCACCTTGATGACATAGTTGCTTCGGTCTGTGGGCTTTCGTTGAAGCTCGATCTCGATCGTCGCAGAATCCTTGCCGTGCTTGACAAACTCCTTGACTGATCCGGCCCGACCCAGATGTTTTGGACTATATCCGAGGCCAAGGCAGATGGCGCAGACAAGTGAGCTTTTCCCGGTACCGTTCGGACCAATGACCATGTTCAAGTGAGGGCCAGGGAAGAACTCTGCCTTTTCGTAAGTGACAAAGTTTTGCACTGTGACACGAACGATGGCGCCAGGCTGGAAGTCCTTCATGATGTCGCTACTTGATGCGCCGTTCAACCGTCGAGCGCTCATGTCGGAAAGGCCTTGATCTCCATCGCTTTCTGGTTCAGAGTCGAGTCGTCGTCGCTTGGGCGAGTCGGCTGCTGGGGAGACCACCCCGTTTTGCGCATCGTCGCTATCTTCTGCGTCTTCCGTTTCGGACCGCCGTCGACGGCGAGACGAAAGACGCGGCATGACGCCTTCGTGATTTGTGATCTGTGATCTGTCGCTGGGCGATGGAAGTAGTGGCCTGGTGGGATGGTCCTATTAACGAAACTATGCCGGGGAGCACTTTCAGTGACGCGTGAGCACGCGTTAACCCCACCAGGATCTTTGGAGGCTAGTGGGGCCCCTTCGGGGCAATGTAAGTTGAGCTTGATGTGCGGGCCAAGGCAGAGAACAGCGACGTTGTCATCGATATAGTCCACACTATGATATTCTGTCAAAAGGAGAAAAGGGAATAAAACCAGTACAGTTATGTTGTTGACACGCCTTTGTCTTTTTCTTTTTTCTTGATTCCGATCGACCCCTGAGGCCCTGGCTGCCTGGCTTAAACACTCTTTTTAAGAAAGCGTCATGCAGACTCGATTATCAATTCTAGACAGGTCATGCTATTTGACAGGTCAAAACTGAGAACGTCTGGTTGCTTTTGTGAATCCTGAAAGAAAAAAAATGACAGGCAATTCTGACATTGTCATTTCCAATCACTGTGGGTGGCAAGAGAAAAAAAATGTTGCGTAATTTGGGAATCGAACCCAGGGCTCCCCGACGTTGCTCGGATGGCAACGGAGAATTTTACCACTAACCCAATTAAGCCAGTTTGATTGTTGATAAGAGTTCCCGTAATTTCTTGTATCAAGCTCATGAGTTACATCATGGTTAACATCTTTCTCAATCAAATCTCATTCGTCTCGAGCACTCACTGGAAAGCACATATTCATGTTCGCACACTCAAGACTGTGGTATAAGCTCCTCCACAACAGATTAAATACAGGTCTAAAAATAGTAAACTACTTTTTAAAATCATCATCGATTACATCATTTTTGATCCCAGGCCAGCAATTCCGAGGTGGGCTGTCTTAATTGCACAAGGGTGTGCGAGTCCACGGCAAACAGATGGGACTTGCCTCTTTGTTGAAGCTGAGATGCGTTCGCATACCACAAGCGAAGTATGCATGACTTGGATGCAAGCCCGGAATAATCTTAAATGAAGGGCTAGGCTTTTTTTCTGACCACCAACAGACTATGCATTGCTTCAGCAGACGGGTGTAGACATACGCATCTGCGGTCGTAGGGTAGCATGGCAATACGAGATTCCGGGCGACATGTCTTATTCAATGACACTAGGCTTGCACATTCTCTCGCATCTAGTGCTATTTGTTCGAAGCCTGTTTCAGTCTGGGTCGGCATCAAGAGTAAGAGTACTTACATTGATGACTTCTCGTTTCTTGGATGTAAGACCGGCTAGCTTCACCTTTACGCCACTAACGGCCAATGTCAGATGGAAGCTGTTCAGGCGACCTTCTCTCTGGTAATCCAGTTTAGCCTCTACTGGAGTCGGCCACAATGAACAAATTGGCTTTCTTGGCCTGAAATTGCAGGGAGCTACCCGAAGCTAATGCAAGATCGGTTGCCACAAGGAGCAGACTGGATGTGTGGATTTGTTGTGAACAGACAAGGAAATGACTAAGCTCAGTTCCCCCCAACAGCCATCGCCGGGCATCCACCACGACCCATCAACTACATCCCTTGAATTCCAGTCTTAAGATTGTGATTTCAATGAGACAACAGTAGCCCAGCTCGCTGGGCGCGTCCCTCCTGCTCGGCCCGACTGCGAAAGCTGTAAAAATATGATGCTTCGAGGCACCATGCACCCACCGCTTGGTGCATGCTTAAACGGCAAACAAACAAACATACTTCCAGAAACAATGGACACACTGCCGTTAGTATGATAGATATTCTTTGGCTCACCTTACTAGGCGATGTCTTTATTTTTATTTTTCCCTTCCCTGGCGGCACGAGTAACTATTTTCGGCTGGCACTGGAATCTACCACAATTGGTCTCCAAAGTCTAAAGAAATTGCAACACATGCCTCGAGTTTATTCTTGGTGTTCGAGGTTTTGTACTACGCAAAACCAAGCTCTCAGGAGAGCTGCTGATGCTTGCACGGCTGCGATGACTATCTGGAATGCGAGCTAGGTTCTTGTGATCAAAGGCTTTGTCGATTTGATCATCTCGGGTAAGTTTTCAGACCATGATCGTGACAATAGAGAACAAAGTATCACCAACTGGCAGACAACACCACCGCCACGCCACATCGTCTTGATCCACGACATGCACCCAAACACCACACGAACTCCCGCGCAGATCGTAAAGTAGATAAGCTCGTATCACGACCACATTTACCATCGGCGATGTCACTCTCTCCGACTTTGTTGCCACTTGTCACATCTGCAGCGGGCTCTCCAGCGTGCACGCGAGTGGTCGGGATGCGTAGTCGGTCTCTCCTGCAGCGCTGCCATTTGTCGTTGCCAGCCCGCTGGAATACATCTGAATGGCATCGTGTGCCTTCTTTGAAGGACAAGCCACTGCCAAATCATGTTTTCTCATGTTTCTCTCGCCCAACTGCCCGCTTCTCCACCCCCCGGCCGGCCTGGCAGCTGGCAGCTTCGTTCCATCAGATGCCAGTCACTTGTCCTAGTCTCAGAACAAGTGCCCGCCGGCCGCATCCCTTGCGCCGGCTCGTCATTTGTTCATTTGCTCACTTGCGCTTCACGTCCAAAACACCAGCCGCCACCACCAAGTAAACATTGCATTCCAGATCCCACGCCTGTCGCCTTTTGGGAGGACACTGCGCTTCCACTTTCGCTCCTGTCACGCTTTTTGTCTTCCCCATGCCCGTACTCATCTTTGACTTTTCTGCTCCTCCGCTCTTCCTCCCCAGCACTTCGTCGTGTCTTTGAACTTCCTACTGTTGTGTGTGCGACACTTTGTGCTTTCCTTCCTCTGGATTATCCCGGTGTTTGTAGTCGTCCAGACTTGAATCCGACTGCCCATAATATCTGGCCTTGCTCCTGCTTTGGTCTAAGAGGGGCAGCGCATTCACCTAGCTCGTGTCTACTTTCACCTGGAATTGCAACACCTCACATTCTTATAAACGACGCCGAAAATCAATACCATAACAAGAGCGCGACGAAACCAACGCGATAATAGCTTCTCGAAATATTATGTGCTAATTTCTCCCTTTTCACACCGACATCAACATGGCGGATGCAATGGTTGCCAAGGTTCGCTCGCCTCTTGCTGAGACGACAAATCGCATCAACTCTCCATTTCCAGCTTTGGATCAACAACGGACCAAACCGCGCTACGATCAGCCTGAAGTTGCCCACGGCCACAACAATACTCATGTTGTACATGCAAGACCAGAAACTCGACAAGCCACTACTGGCCCGGTTCCACCTGTCGTTAATCCGTACCAACAGTCACGCAACGGCGAGGAGGATAAGCGCATGTCGCAAGCCTCATATGCATCTACTTCAAGCAGCAGAAGTAAGAAAAATTACAAGACACACATTGGGCCATGGCAACTGAGCCGTACACTCGGCAAAGGCTCGTCAGCCCGTGTACGATTATGTCGCCACAACATCACAAATCAGCTCGCCGCCGTCAAGATTGTGAATCGACGAATGGCCTATCTTGTCCAGGATAGTTCGATGGCAGCCTTGAGTAAATGGGACAGTAGCCTCCCGGACGAGATCAATGGCGAAATGCGAGTCCCAATGGCCATTGAACGTGAAGTTGCTATTCTCAAACTCATCGAACACCCAAATATCATGAAGCTTTATGATATCTGGGAAAACCGCTCTGAAATGTGGGATGATACAACCAGCCCTGTTGCCTAAACTTTTTGATGCGCCGCGAACGCTAACATTGAAGCAGTTACCTAATACTTGAGTACATCGACCAAGGAGATCTCTTCACATTCATCAACTCTCGAGGACGCCTGGGAGAAGAACTGGCAATCTGCTTCTTCAGGCAAATGATGAGCGCTATATCATACTGTCACTCGTTCAACGTGTGTCACCGTGACTTGAAACCTGAAAACATCTTGATCACGGCAGATTTCCAAATCAAAATTTGTGACTTTGGCATGGCTGCACTACACCAAACTGCCAACCACCAGCTTGCTACAGCCTGCGGGAGCCCTCACTACGCAGCTCCCGAGCTTCTCAAGAACAAGCAGTACCGAGGCGATCGAGCTGATATATGGAGCATGGGTGTCATCTTGTACGCCATGCTGTCTGCGACCCTCCCTTTTGACGACCCCGACCTACGTTTGATGATGGCCAAAACGAAGAAGGGACAGTACGAGATGCCTAAATTTCTTAGTCCCGAGGCTGAGGACCTCATCAGACGCATGCTGCAAGTCAACCCCGATCGCAGGATTACAATGAAGGATATCTGGCGACATCCCCTGGTGCAAAAATACAGCTATCTCGACGATTTTGGAGACAACACGGGGCAACTGCCTGATACGAGAAAGGGCTTCCAGTACTCTCCAGTACCTCGAGCAGATATAGATCCCCAACTTCTCTGTCAGCTCCGCTCAATGTGGCATATGTTCAGTGAGCAAGACCTTGCTCTCAAGCTCACATGTGAAGAGTGAGTTTACGCCGCTTTCCCACGTACAAAGTTCCAAGTTATACAATGACGACTAACATGATCCAACAGGTCTAACGATCAGAAGGCTTTTTATTGGTTGCTTTACAACTATTGGAACAAGCAACTGGAAGACTTCAAACCCGAGTTAGCTCACTCAATGAGCGACTATCACCATCTCAAGCCTGCGATCTGGAAGAAGCGCATCTCGACGTGTCAATTCGAAAAGACAAGAGCCAACGGTCATGGGCGCTCGATTTCTCGCTTCACAGTAATTTCCACAGCCGCCGAAACGGAGACCGACAGCTACGACCCATATCGAGGGAGTCGAATGCTGCAAAAGTGTGACTCTCAAGTCAGCCAGGCGAAGATCACCGTGCACCGGGACGGTCAAGTTATCAGTACAGCAACTGCCACCGGACAACCTGGCAGAATGCGCAGCGGATCGAATAGTCGTCGAATGAGAGCTAATTCCACTCGGGCTTCGTTGACCAGCCGCCCACAGTCTTCTCGTGGGTCTCTTGCGTCTCTGCGAAGTAGCAGACAGGGTACTCCTCAAATACGTGTTCCCAGCCTTCGCCACAAACGCGGTGTCGACTTTCTCACATCCGCAAGAGGTCAAGCTCCGCCGGGCCCGGCCATCGCTCAGTCGTCGGTAGGACAAGGTCAGGACTGGTCAATGGAAACGCAACTGCTCAGCGGTCTTCTGCTCCTGTTGCCAGGTCGCCCAGTCCCGGCCTGACCAGACTAGCCGATGGAACTGCCCCGAAGGCTATGGGAGCTCCCACAAACCGAGCGTCACAGCAGAGCGGCGTATCTATGATCTTTAATGAGGAGTTGCGTCACTTCAGTAATGGAATAGCCAAAGATTGCGATGCTGCTTTCAAAACCACTATTGTGGTTGATGACTCAGAATGTGATTCCTCAACAACCGATGGTGATGGCAGACGAGGGTCTAACCCATTTTCCTTGTCTCTCGACAGTCCAACAACTACCATATCGCCTGCCACAGAAGTGTCTACTTCGTCCTGGCATAGTCGCCCGTTACCACCACTTCCGAAAGACGCCACTATGCGCAAGCAGCAAATCATAAAGAAGAGACTCAGCGGGCCAGCAGGGGCTTCAAACCGAGATACAGACATGAAAGATTCTATAGAGGAAGCCAGCAGGGTCACTGTTCTCCTTCCAAAACAAGTCGACCGACGCATTGTTTCTGCACCTGCGTATAGCCAGGCTCCTCGAAAACTGTCAATTCTGCCTTCGATAAATGAGACCGCTGGAGCTCCTGGTGATGGAACTCGCATTGTGTCTGCACCGCCGCACAGCCCAATGAGAAGGGCCAATGAGAAGAACCACAGTATGGAATATCCGAGCAAGGTAGAACATACCATTCGAGTGGTCAACTCGGCAGTTCCGGGAAGCCCCCTTGTTTCCCCAAGTCCTCTGAATACGCAAATGAGGAATGGCGAGGACAGGTTTGGACGCCAGGCTTACCAAAAGTCCGCGTTCGCTAGTGAGGATGCAGATGACCACATTTACGATATGGACCAAGGGCCGAAGAAGAAGTCTTCGTGGTTCAGACAGGCGTCTAAGGCCGAATCGAGCACCACGTCTTACGCTGACGAGGGACGAAGGGCGAGCAGCTCAACAAACTCTAAGGGCAACCGCCCAGATGAAGACAACAGCGACCACAACAAGAAGAGAAACTTTACGTTCCCTTTTTGGAAGAACAAGGGAAAGGAGTCTACGATGACGATTCAGGGTCAGTTTTTTTCTCCCTTTATCTCCTACAACTGGCTGTACTAATCCGGTACATAGATCATGACGAGACCCATGAGGGACAGCAGCTGACAACTCGTCCTGTTGTTCGCAAACGAAGGTCTCTGATGCCGTCACTGAACTCGGGCAGTACTCGAAACATCGAAGTCAAGCAAAACTGGCTCACTAGACTCTTCCGCGTCAAGCCTTCCACGAGCTATCTTTGCATGACTCTGTCTAGCAAGAGAACTCGTCAAGAAGTTGTCATTCTGCTGCGAGAATGGCGTCGATATGGAATGAGAAGCATCCAAGTTGACAAGCAGCGCAACATCGTCTTTGGTAGATTGGGTACTAAGAACTGTAAGTATTGACGCCCATGTTCCATATTCGGAGCTCACACTGACGGAATGCCAGACTTGAACTTGAAGCAAGTCGAGTTTGCCGCTGAAATCATGACAGTGATTGAGCACGGCAAGAAACAGCCTTTGAGTATCGTTCGGTTCACTCAGGAGCGCAGGGCTGCGAGTAGCTTACACCACATTGTTGAAACGATGAAGATTATGTTTGAAAGCAGACATCTTCTGGTGACCGACAAGAACAAACAGAAGATGATGATCAAGACGCTCAATTCGTAACGCGACAGCAATGAGCTACGCCGATTGGCGGCGCTTCCAATCTCTTACGATTAATACAAAAGCAGCAAATACTCTATCACTACCCGCCCTAATTCTACTGGCTCCACTACATTGGGGAACTGGCAATGTTTGCGCAGGAACACGACGATGGGAGAGGCGCATGATAGCAGTCTCTGTGTTATGGTGACTGGTAATAGTTCCTCTTGTTGGGGCAACAACCTTTTATTTTGTTATGGCTATTGCCTGGTACAGACACTCGCTGTATTGACATGTCTGGTATATTTTTTCATTTTTCTTGGTTTCAGACGTTGGATTAGGGGATTGTATAACTTGAGAGCAAGGACGAAACACCACTGGAGAACCACTACTGGAGAACCACTACTGGTATATTTTTTTTGTGCTTATGGCGAAGGATACACTGGTCATTGGCTGAGTTTGGCTTTATATGGCTTTGTTTTGTTGGAAAGGATGGGCTGGCTACTTCTTCTGTTGTCCTTGTATGTAATTAGGGTCATTGGCATTACTTCTCACTTGAGCATGTCAGGCTAAATGAAGAATCACGGAATAAAGCAAGGTGGTTTTTCTTCTCATGTGCGTGATGATGATACTGCGCACTGCCTCTGTCTGGCAGCCATGTATGCAGAAGTCGGTCTCGCCGTTCAGGAAGAGTTCTACGCCTGGGGGACGATGCATAATGTCGGACCAGCGCTGACATTGGGAGCTGCCGTGTTGGGAGAAAGCTACATATAGAGCACGGGGTGGCATTGCACAGAGTCAATATGCACGGACATGTGTGATGGTTTTCATGTAGCGTCTACTTGGCTGCATGGAATGCCTAGGCTGGGCATTTGACGTGCAGCCATACAAAAGTGTACTCGATCTCATCAATCACGAAGCTCACCTCTATCAATAGAATCGCTGCTCAAGAGTCATCAATACTGTACCATGACTATTCCTAAGCTTGTTCATCAGCTTCACTTTAATTTAGACCCTAAATCATATCAAGCACTTTTTTGCCATCATGACCAGTCGGCCAGGCCTGGCATGCGCCGGAAAGACTCGGGCCCCTCCGGAGAGGTCTCGTCGTGTGGGGCCGGGGACACGATGTGAAGCCTCGGCTGATCGGTCGGTCGTGGGGATGTCGTTGCGTTTTGGGACATGGCTGGGGCGCTACTGGCTGGATCGTTCGTCTGGGGGAAGTTATGCGTGGTGTTAAGCCGAGCTTGCTGTTCTTTTTGGCGATACAGTACGGAACGATGCGTCATAGGAGGGTTTGTTGCGGTCTCGGTTCAAGATACGTGGAGTAGTGATGGCGGCCGAGGATGGATCGATGAGTTTCGTGAACCGAACTATTTGTATTTGGTGGTTCGTTGCGGTGTGGATGTGGAATGCGTGTGTTTTGATACTGCAGCTGTGGATGATGCTGTGGATGACAATTTTAATCGAGTCGTCTCGGTGGAATTGTGTCAATTAAAGAGATGAGATCTTGCGGGACAAGGTCGTGAGGATTTCTCGGCAAGGCCCGTTGGAAGTGGCCTGGTGCGAAAGGCAGGGTGAGGCAGGAGCGACGCCCGCCGCCGGCCGTTGGAGCTGTTCGATGTCGCAGCTACAGCGGGCTGGACAGCTATTACGGGCAGTAAAGGCACTTGTCGCCTGCGCGAGCCCAGACTGGGTCATTGTTGGCGCTACCCCGCGTTGGGTCCGATGACGCCCTCCAGATTTGAGGTGCCTCCGTACAATCGGATACCTGGCTCAGCATGACAAATTGGCTGTGTGAAGAGAGTCGTTTGAGATAGGCTTCTACCTTCAGCCACCGGATCCGCGATGGCGCGCCCTGGAGTCCCTCCCTCCCACCATCTTGCCGCGCAGACCACACCTTCATCCCAAATGCTTTAGATCAGTTTCCACCGAAACAGACCATGCCAGTCCGTAGCTGTAACAGGGCTCAGGCAAAATAGCTTTGCTCATTGACTTGTTCAACACGTAGGTGCTGTTTTTATCTCCGTCCACCCGAGCGAAGACCGATTGTGGCCGAGGAACGGAGGCGATCGTGAAGCTGGCCACTGCCGATACGGACCAGGGAGGTGGTTTGAATTAATAAACCATGCTGCTCTGGCGGTCCTGGAGCAATGTGGTGCATGTGTATTATAAAGGCTGCGCATCGTACCTCCGTTGACCCGTTGACCCGTTGACGTAGTTGATTGCTTCTATTTCTTCATAATTCATGGTTCCTTTTTGCCATCATCATCGAATTGAATCGAATTGATTGTCTTGTTGATTGACCGACCGGCTGCATCGACTTTGAACACTGCGAGCACTGGCATCTAATACCACACCTAGCCACACGACGACGAACCTCGCTGCGAGACCTTCCAGCTAGAATTCGACTTGAAGATCGGATCCGAGAGAACCTCTTTGGGTCGAAATATAATTGCTAGTAAACAGGTGGGTTCCAGCGACTTTTTTCCCCAGGGGCCTTCTGTCATCTTGTGGTTGCCGCTGCTTGCTATATCTCCCAGAGCTTCATGCCTACGTCGGCTACGGCTCAGGCAAGCGTTCTGTGGGCACAGTGAAGGTGGAAAGTGGGAACAAGCCGCTCCTGCAGTGGCTGCTGCACTTGCATTCGCGCTGGCCCTGGCAGCTCGCAACTGGCACCACCTGCACCCAGTTGGCCCAGACACCTTCAGCGCTCTAGACTGGCCCCGTTGACACGTGAAAGACTCGCAGATCCCGGCAAAAGCTACCGCGACCGCTGACAGCCTGTGACGACGTCGGATACCACTTCTGTCGTCACTCGGCAATTCTCGCTTCCCTCTCCCTTCACCTCGTCCGCCGGGCAGAGACACCTACTGTTTTTTTCCCTTCATCTCAAGGAAGCTTCACTCAGCCGCTGCTTTCTAATTTGATCAAGGAAAGAAAGCTTTTGTGTCTGATATCAGCGACGAGAAGAATTCTCTGACTCCCTCCCATCTCTCGGCTATCTTATACACCAACGACACCTCATTACCATAATGGCTGCCACCGACACCATCCTCCAGGGCGTCTCCGTCAACGGCAAGGTTGACGAGATTCACCGCAAGATCCTCACTCCCCAGGCTCTTGCTTTCCTTGCCCTCTTGCACCGCTCATTCAATGCCACCCGCAAGCAGCTGCTGGAGCGTCGCAAGATCCGCCAGGCCGAGATTGACCGAGGCGTCTTGCCTGACTTCCTGCCCGAGACCAAGCACATCCGCGAGAACCCTACCTGGAAGGGAGCTCCTCCCGCTCCCGGCCTGGTTGATCGCCGTGTTGAGATTACTGGTCCTACCGACAGGAAGATGGTTGTGAATGCGCTGAACGCTGATGTGTACACTTATATGGCCGATTTCGAAGGTGAGTCTTATTTCATTGTTCCGCGAGCTCTCTATTCTGAATCATAGAGTGAGATGACTTCGGAGTGTGTATGTCTTGCAATTTTGTGATGAATTGGGGGCAATTGGCAAATTCTTTCTTTTCGGGGTTGTTTCTGGTTCACAAGCCCTTTGCCGAGGATGTTGGAAACAGCCGGCTATGAGCCGATGAGGACGACCACGACACTCAAAGTCTAACGTCCGCCATGAAAATTGCGATCAAACATACAACAGAATCATCGCTAACCATGCACTGTACATTACAGACTCCAGTGCGCCTACCTGGGAGAACATGATCAATGGACAGGTTAACCTGTACGATGCCAACCGCTGCCAGGTCGACTTCAAGCAGGGTCAGAAGGAGTACAAGCTTCGAACTGACAGAAAGCTGCCTACTCTGATTGTTCGTCCCCGAGGCTGGCACCTTGAGGAGAAGCACGTCACCATTGACGGCGAGCCCATCTCTGGAGGCCTGTTTGACTTCGGTCTGTACTTCTTCCACAATGCCTTTGAGCTTCAGCGTCGTGGCTACGGCCCATACTTCTACCTTCCCAAGATGGAGTCTCACCTCGAGGCTCGCTTGTGGAATGACGTCTTCAACCTGGCTCAGGACTACATCGGTATGCCTCGTGGCACCATCCGTGGCACCGTCTTGATTGAGACCATCCTCGCTGCTTTCGAGATGGATGAGATTATTTATGAGTTGCGCGACCACAGCTCTGGTCTCAACTGCGGTCGCTGGGACTACATCTTCAGCACCATCAAAAAGTTCCGCCAGAACCCCAACTTTGTTCTGCCTGACCGTTCGTGGGTCACCATGACAGTGCCTTTCATGGACGCCTACGTCAAGCTCCTCATCCAGACCTGCCACAAGCGTGGTGTCCATGCTATGGGTGGTATGGCCGCTCAGATTCCCATCAAGGATGACAAGCAGGCCAATGACAAGGCCATGGAGAACGTTCGCGCCGACAAGTTGCGCGAGGTGCGCGCTGGCCACGATGGTACCTGGGTTGCTCACCCCGCCTTGGCATCAATCGCCACAGAAATCTTCAACAAGCACATGCCCACGCCTAACCAGCTGTTTGTGCGTCGCGAGGATGTTCAGATTGTTCAGAACGACTTGCTGAACATGAACGTCCCCGGAAGCATTACCGAGGATGGAATTAAGAAGAACCTCAACATTGGTCTGGGTTACATGGAGGCCTGGATCCGTGGTGTCGGCTGTGTTCCCATTAACTACCTCATGTAAGTTTTTTTTGCACAGGTTCCCTCACCAAGCAGTAATCACTCTACCACTCTCAAGGTGGGAAATCATGAAACTGACTCAATTGTGACATTCAGGGAGGACGCTGCAACCGCCGAAGTGTCTCGTTCCCAGCTCTGGCAATGGGTCAGGCATGGTGTGTCGACATCGGAAGGCAAGCGTGTCGACAAAGCCTATGCCCTCAAACTTCTCAAGGAATGCGCCGACGGCCTTGCCTCCAAGGCTCCTAAAGGCAATAAATACCACCTTGCTGCCCAGTATTTCGCCGGCCAGGTCACTGGTGAAGATTATGCCGATTTCCTGACGTCGTAAGTCTTGCGCCCTTTTCACTTAACCCGACCTTCCCTTTCCGCGTGTGGGGAGAGCATTGAAGGATGCTGCTTATTTCCGTCCACTTTCTTCGGTTTGATAAAATTGCATTCACCCTATGGTTTCACCGTTCCCGAGGCGTCATATAGCCAGTAAAGCTATATCACCGTTCTCACCTGCATCTAAATGCCGTCTCGTCACTCCTGTTTCATCCAACACAATCCGGCTAATACTTTGAAACACAGACTGCTCTATAACGAGATCACGCAGGTTGGCACGCCCAGTCCTGCATCCAAGTTGTAAAGGACTTGAACGGGAAGGCGGTAAAAAGGCGAATTTGCACCAGAAGTTGGAGCGGGTTTTTGTTATTCATGTCTGATTGATCCGGAAATATGGAACACGTATTTCCAAGTGTATGCTACCATGTCGATAACACATCTGAATTGAATAGGCTCTGCATGCTACGTGATTATTGAATCGGTGTTAAGGGGGCTTCGCGCAGAATTCTATGCGACATGGCATGGAATGCTGGCTCATAATACAGTGTATTATAGTATTTTGTGAATCTGTCAAGCTTTCCAACCAGGGACATCACGACCTACCCTAGGGAACGCTAGTCGAATGTTCCACAGTCCAACGCACGAACGTGACAACCATAACCCAACATCACGAGAATATCCATCTCCACCATCATCACAACACGAACAAGTTTCGCATGTTCAAAGCTCATACGTGCTTTGATGTCATAGCGATCATTAAACAGGTGACAGTCACATTTCGTTCCCCTGTCGCACGCATGAAGATCCGGGATGCGATATCAAGAGTGATTTTTGACAAAGGAACTGCCGTTGCCGAATGCACCATTTTTTTCGCTACGGGGCTAAGCGATCAATTTTGATGGAATACCCGTTCGTGTCAAAGTCCCATGTCACGTCCAAAGGATGATAATGGGGTGGATATAGGATCATTCATCCCAAAATCAAGATTTTCCTGTAAATCTAATACACTGCATGTTTCTCCCTACAGCCATGCGTTATCCCGCCCCCAGTGCAGTGAGTGGGCTCCTCTCGCTCCTTGGGACCGTGGTCCGAGGTGTTGGGATGAGGGAACCGAGGTGGTATGGGCATGGGTATCTTTGAGCGTCAAGCTCGGGATGTTGGGGATATTCTAATCTATTAGACGGGAAGACGTGCGTGCGCATTCTTTCCCCCGCGCGCCGGGGGATCATAGTTCTACTAGAAGTTGAATGAACCTTCCTGATTTTCCAGGGAAGGAAGACATGGATCCAGCGCCGGACCATATCCTCAAGATGATTGCCAACGGGGGTGGCAACCCCTCATGATAGCCCCAATACATGGTTTTGTATTGAGGGCTGACTCAACTCCTTCATCCGATGTCAGGTCCGTTTCACGCCGGGCGCACCGACCGACTCAATCCGGCCCGCAAGCCCTCCGCTACGAGCCCCCGAGGGGTTCGGCGCATTTACTCATTTCCCTCAGTCAATGGTTGGAGAACCCTCACTCACTATCAGTGAATGATATGGCGCTATCGTTCTTGGTATGGCGGTTGTTTGTGTGAATGTGTGCTCTTCTGGGGCGCTCGCTTAGGGGTCTCCTTTGCTTCGAGGGCACAAGACAGGCGACCGACCCCGTGTCAGATAGACATGGACGTGACAGACTGTTGGAATGCAGTTGAGACCATGGAAATGCAATTGTCGGGAACTGCAGTCCCCGTAATTGAGGGTTTCCGCGCCAGCATTTCTGCGTCTTCGGTGTGTTGCCATTTCGCCTTATCTGTCCGAGGGAATCGAGACTCTGGTCGCATCCGGATTGAAGCGTTTGACTTTCCGGGATGATTTCTGGACAGCACTGTAATACTTTACTGGCTGAGTGCATCATCCTATGGTCATGTCATTCGATACTCGACTCTCTCTCTGCCCCAGAAAGCACGCACACCCCCATCATCATAGCTCCCCCTCCTTCGATATTCTGGACTAAAAACCTTATACTGTAGACTGCCAATCAGCCTGTGCCTGTGGTGCGAGTCGTTGTAGCGTCCGTCTGAATTCATTGAACTCTGGCGACAGGCCCAGCTTCCCGGCAGCCAACCACATCACATCACACGCGAAAAGGCGCTGTGACTGCTGGCGCTAGCGAGACCCTGCGTCGACTTTGGCCACGCACCTCGTTCGATGGCGATACCGTGGCTCCCCCTTTTCGTGGCTAGAGACACTGCATCCACGCTCTCTGCCAGATGCTAGAACGCTCCGCTCACACACTAGGGCAGGACACCATCAATGGCTCCATGGACTGGCTGATACGCTAGCACTTCCAGCCCTCGAGTTGATTGACAGCGGAGACATGCTTCTCGGCGCCAACTCCAAGGTGCAAGCCATGCTTTCGACAACGGCTGGTCTAGAATTCCGCCAGCATTGTGAGCCACGAGACCTTTCCACGCGAGTTTGCGTCCTCACTGCATTGAGCCTTACCACTACCGGGCTTGTCGGACTGACACAAGCGTATTATTCGCAAACACTGTTCATGACCCGCTCGGATCTTGTGCTCCCACCCTTATGTTGTGTCGCAGATGAGGCGGATTTGAGAAAAAGGAAAACCAACCAGGCTCATTGCCATTCAAATGCCCGAATTAGCTGAATCAGTCGATGTAATGCTAGACAAAAAAAATTTCGGTACGCTGAGCTAGCAATCGATGAGCAAAATCGTCACGTATCCCAAATCAAGTAGAACGAGAAAGGCGTGGAACGCAACAGCAAGCATATATGCCAGCTCAGGAGTCGAGTCTATTAGTTCGGTTGGACAACAATTCATGAGCTGACCAACGTCGTGGATAACCCGAGACGACAAGATCTGATCCACATTGCTGCGCTCCCCCCCCTTGACATTATCTTCGGGTCAATGAGAAGGAGATGTCCATTTTTTTTGGCTTAGCGTTTGATGTCTGCTGAGTCTTTTTTCCTTATGGCCACGCGATATGATCTTACCTGAGATACTTCTCATTAGCACGGAGTACTTTGTTTAAGCAATTGCGGCGAGAGGGGAGTATCGAGTGGAGAAATCCACCTACAGCTACCAAACCGTGCTAAAGTAATGGGAGTATGTGAGAAGCTGCTGCTGCAATCGAGACAAACTTAATTCAATACCGCGACTGCCTCATTGGGAATTCGAAATCGCAAGCAACTCCCTTGAGTGATATCCAAATGCCGGTCTGCAAATCACCACAATAAGCCAACAATTGGGTACAAATTAAGCATTTGTTAGCGTACCAAGTACCTTCATATTTGCGGAGCCATACCATCGTTGTCCTGGTCTTGGTGGCGTTTGTAGCTTCGGAACCTCGCGTGGCACGCTGCACAGATGGCAGGCTGGGGATCAGCCACATCACATCCATCACCGGCACTCCATGCCCTAGCAGGCCGACAAAATCCAACTTGGTAGAGCTGGGCCCTATTACTGGTACGGCTTTCTCAAGGTCTTACAAGGTGTCCACAACCAGTTTCCTGGTAAGTGGCTGCTCTTGTTAACAGTGTTGGGTCGCCCACAATTACCAGCACTAGAGAAGGAACCAGATACAGCCCCAGGAACCAAGCGCTGCCGTGAAAGCTCAGTGGCACTACGTGCTCGTTTCGCATGGGTAAAAACCACATTGTAAATGCAATGCCGCCAGTGTCTGGCAGACCACAGGATTGAGTTATGAATCGAGGATGTGCGCTGTGGCTTTTTGGAACGACTCTGTAAAATCGTCATGTTTCGTGTGTCATTTTGTGGTTGCTCCAAATATTCTCATCTGACAGCAATGCTGCAATGCCATATGGGTTTGGCCATGTAATTGGTAAGATGTTAGAGGGGAAGTTCAATCCCAATCCCAATCCCACCATCTCCAGAATGATTGACACAACTGGTGGGCAAGAGACTGTCGTTGGACCCCACTGATGGTCGTCATCTTGCTGGCAGGTACAGACAGAAATTGACCATCACTTCTAATTATGTGCTGTAAGAGGTTTAGTAATAATTTCAGCTTTGCGCATAGTAGCGTCGATCTGCAGGAGATTATGTGTAGCGATAAGAAGAAATTAGCAAACCACCAGACGGTCCAGCGTTGTCTGTTTCATTCTCGAGACGAATTGCCCCGCGAGCCATGCACCGGATAGAAACGGCTCCCTCTGCGCTCCAGGGCTCACTCCTACTACTAGGACGATACCGAAGGAGTCGTGGTCCGATCAACCGTTTGAACATAAGCTAGTCGTCTCTCGATCGTGAGGCTGGAATGTCTCCAAGGCCAAGACGCTACTCCACGTGCCTGCGTAGTCCCACCCACCTCAAACCCTAGTCTTAGTTTAGCTCGATGCCTTTCGTGCACGCGAGTGAGCGTACCAGTGATGCTTTTGCTAGGTGATAATTGTGAAATGTGACCCTGAACGATGTCTAGCAGTATGTACATGGAACAGGTGGGAGCAATGCAGAAATGCCTTATGCGTCTCTAGAGTCTTATGGGCCTGAGGCTGACTGCTTATCCTGCCTGAAGCCACTCTTCGTGGCCAAGCCACTGTGCACAGCTATGCCGCCGCAGCGTACATAAGAACCCCCAGCTGCAGTGCTGAATACAGTGGAGTTGAGCAGTGGAGTATTCAGAGAGCTGACATGAGATGAGCCATGGAGATGGTGGTCCGTGAGGAGGACGCTGCACCTGCATCTTGGTTTCTTGCCCGACATTGCACGGCATGGCTGTTCGAGCAGACCATGTCCACTCAATTAAAACAGAGGGATAGCGGCAGGGAGGGGGTGCTGCTAAACTATGCGCGTTAGACATGCGGGCACAGCGCACAAACTGGTCCCGAGAGAACGGAATAGTATTAGAGTGAGTTCACTATGTTTCTCCAACAATAGCGATGATCAGCCTCTAGCGCGTTGTCGAATGATGGGCTGGAGCAAACTAACCTCTGTTGGAGATTCATACGGAGAAGTGGAGGAACCTGTATGACTTGCTTCTCAAGACCCCCAATGATTAGTCCATGGCAGTCGAACTGGCTACTGAGCAAACTCCTTCCGGTACTGTAGAGTTCAGTGATAGTGCGTCAGAAAAGCCACGGGAGAGGGGAATACCGTAGGGGACTCCGAAAGTCATGCCCAATTCAGCCGCGGATCGGTGGCGGGGATTTGATGACTTCTTTCGCCAGTGAGGAAACTGCGTCTGCACTGAGCTAGCGAATTGAGGAGGTCTTCTAGCCGCAGCGTCTGGGGTCACCCCGGCTTGGCGGGCTTGACCAGAGTGTTGGGTACCGCGGATGGAGGGCTGCCGTTGTCTGACCGGGGGGAGAGAGTATTACTGCTTGTGCATGGGTGATACAATATCACCGTGCAAGGGGTCATACTGGACGTTGGAGGATGGTGCAAGTAGCGTGGCATGCGTGGGTAGAGAAGCTTGTGGTGTGAAAACGCCTCCCTCGTGCGCCTATCGTGATGCGAAGTTATCCAGAAGCAAGCGCGCAGCTCCATTCCCCGCGGCTGTTGGGTGGAGAGGTTGTCTGCCAGAAACCAATCCTCAGTTGTCGGCTCGAGAGCTGATGTATCTTTCCTGAGGAAACAGACTAGTACCAGACGATCCCAAATGAAATTACTGTCCAGTTGGTGTTGCTGGTGAAGCGGGCGCGTCACCTCATGCTTGAGACTGAATGGCACCGTTGACGCCCGCCGCGTCTACGTCTTGAGATGGATATTTCTTCATGTTGTTAATATTAGCAAAATATATGCCTGCCAGGACTGTACGAATTGCGCTGTTGGATGGAAGCACAGTGGTCTTTTTCTGGTTGCGGCCAAAGTGTACCATCCTTCGCCTGGAAAATACCAAATGCAACCTGGAGGAGGCAGTCGCCTAGCCATGACATGTCAAAGCAAGCAATTGCCATCGCTTTTGAGAAGGAGATGATGGAGCAAGCAACGAAATAGAAGCTGGATATAAGAGTGACTGACACGCAGCAAGGGAGACATCTGCAATGTATCATGAGCACATCACAGTGGGTACTGATGTGTATACAAAGATCAAGACTTCGTTTCTTCACCGATGTACAGTCGCAAACGCGAGTGACACTCGAGTCAATGCACCTGGAGCAGTTCCGGGCGTCCATCCAGTTTGCCCCTGCAAGTGGTGCCAACCTTGTACATCCCCTCCTCAGCCGCAGGGAGTACATGACACGCTAAAGTCTCCCAACCTTGGAAGCTTCACTCTGCACATTGACACCTCGCACCATTCAACGCTAAATCTCCAATGGTCCGCTCTCCGAAAGCGCTGCATTCTTGTTAGGCTCCCCACATCCCGGCCAAGGACCATCTGCAGTCAACTTGAAGACCACGATTGCGATTGAGGGTCACCATCCTGGCCCTCAAAGAGGCCGTCTACAGAGGTCCTTTCCTTTGAGCTTTGGACGCTGCCTTTCAGCAAGCTGCGCAAGGCGACTGGAACTACAAATTGTCTCCGGTTTAGCATCTGAGCATACACCTCGACCCTCGAGTCTTGCACTCGAACTCGTATCGCCTTCGAAGCTAGTCACCGTTGCTCCAAAGCCTCATCCATCACTCGTGAAGTTGCGTCTCAATTCCACACAGTGATCGGCCATTATCGTGGCGTGCTGGCCCGATGGGTTGTCTGTGCCCAGCACCCCCAGCTACAATAATGTGGTGCGTGCTAAGCTATTTACCTGCTTAGTGTGTGGCCGTAGCGGCTGGGCTCCCGAAGCCTCAACACATGGTTCAACACATACCCTACCGATACTGAGGGATTCCTTAATCTCACTTGCTCTGCCAGATACCTAGCGCTGCGTGTTTGCCCCGTGACAGACTACAGCGGATTTCAGATTGTATTGGCAGAGCCTGTGAGTGGTCCTCATTACTACTCCTGAATACACTGCCTCATGCTTGGATTACTGTATGTCATTGTCACCAAATAAATTGTGAGGGTACTTATTGAAATGTAGTTCTACAGATCCTCTGGTGCTGGTTAGACACATCAAGACTGGGCAGTGCCTTCAGCGACTCCACTGTCAATCCCCAACCAACCAACTCACAGTGGGTTCAAGTCGATTCCAAGTCACCCCGCAGAATATGAGGGACATGCTAAGGTTTTTGGGTTTGCGCCACTCTGAGCCGCTCATCTTTCCGAACTCGTTGGGACACATACGACCTGATTGTTATCTTTTGCGACGAAGAGGGTTGGTTGCATCAACTTGAAGCTAGACTTTGCGCGGGATTTGGGTAGCCGATGGTGCACCCAAGTAACCCCAGAGAAAAGCTCGGCGAGATCGTTGATTGTCAAATTGACAAGTACCACTGTGTTGTTCTTGCGACTGCTCTAATACAGCATATCAGGCACACGGCCTGTTGGTTCTGCGAGACGCAATTATCTTTAGCGCTTTGCGCAAATAGTGGATACAGTACAAATACCTTGACAAACGTGCTACTGTCTCGGATTTGCATCTGACCTTGGGAAACGCTTGGCCAAGATTATCGACTCTTCGAAGGCTGTCTCTACGCTGATGTAGCCATACACGAGGAGGTCCAGTAGTGTCAAATGTTCTGCAGCTGGTGAAGAGCGTCGAGGATATTATGATCTGCGATAGATTATTTGGCCTAGGGGTTTTTTTTTGTGCGATTCGTCCAGACAAATTTACTATGACACGGAGTCAATCGTCACTGTCACTGTACGTGTTGGCGGCTCTCATCCAGCCATATCCCGATTAGCATTCACGGGAGAGGCACAGAGGCGCACATTGTCAAATGTCGCAGGATGGCGGAATATACCGTACTAGATCATCCACCGTCTCAAACCTCACGACTCGATCTTGGAGAGCATTGGTGGCGTGGTTGTCTTGGGATGGATGGCGCCTGGGGATCACCGGAGAGAACAGATGAACTACGGAGTAGGACCTGACACACTGTGGTGGCTGCAGGAGCCTCTGGCCACAACAGCAAAATCTGTGGAGAGGGCTAAAACCTTGAGAATGGGAGAATCCAACATGCTCAACACTGCTGCATCATAGGCTCCATAACGTCGGTTCAGCCCAAACCAGTCAGCCTACTTTCCGACGTGGACTGTTCTCTTCTCCTCTCCTGTTTTTGCTAGTGGTTTTGGGCACCGAGCTTGCCCTTGATCATCTGCATTTTGGATGGTCTGGATTATTGCCAGAGGGTTGACCCGACTGCCACGAAGGGAACACAGATCTAGCTCCCTGCAGTGTTGAACCAGGATCTGTGGGGACGGGTTGCAGAATGGCGCGTATCTTCCTCTAATACTCAGCTCGTGGCAGATGCCTCACTTCAATCTCCGACCACTACAGTATCACGAATACTCCGTCCTGGTTAGGGGCTGGTCAACCTCGTGGCTCTTGGACCTGGAACGATGTCGATGTAATACCCAAAGCAATCCCTGATGAGAGATCCGACGCGGAGGCCTGGCATTTTGCCTGCGCGATTTCATGGGTTAGCATACCACCCCTGCATAACGGTCGATGATGCTGATGTCGGCACGGGGTTCGTTAACACTCTCGACAAGTTGCCACGGACAGTTCTGAGAAATTAGACCGCATAGTTTCATCATTTGGTGATGGGTCGGCATCTGGTTGTGTGAGCCGCTGAAGCAGACTTTCCTCCGTCCATTTGGTGGCGACCAAACATGTTTTACAGACTGATGTTGAGAATCCTTAAGTACACATGCTACTGAGACACTTGTGTTGTAGAAAGTCGCATGGAGAGCAGGAGCCGGGGTGGAGGGTCTGGTTCAGATGTGGCTGGGCAGGGAATTGTCAATCATCAAAAGCCAAGCCCCAGGTCTTGGCCTCGAGTGCAGGAATCTCAACACTATCAAAGGAGTGACAGGTCATAACCTGCTTCGTTATTGGCCTGTATGCGGACTCGCACACCTCCTATCATGAAGGCCCACTGGAAGCGATGCTTGATACGCATGAAGCAAAATATTGTGCTGGTCTTGTCGCCAGCCCCTCCCTGGCAAATACTGAATGCATTCTAATACGTGGGTCAGTCCGCGTGGTTTTTGCGTGGGGAGTGTTGACTTGATGGCTTGGATTGCGGAAGGAGGGTGCTGATACCAAAGCTAGCAAAGGCGCTAGACTAGCCAGCTTTCAAACGTTGAGGTCCAGATGACATTGTCGCCGCTCCACAGATCATCAAAATGAATTCAAAGATCCACTGGAAACGAGCGAATCTCAGCATTCGCGACGATGCGGGACTAGGAAAGCAATCAGCAGTCATTCTTCGCTAGCCCTCCTATTGTTCTCTCGACATATTGACATAGCACTGCTTCGAGTTGGCTGCGCGACTGGACGACTGGATGACATGGATGTGATGCTTGACTTGGCTGTGTGTGTGGAGCCATGACACCAACACATCGATCAGAGTCAAATAGGTCACAGTAACTAAAGAGGTTGCTGAATCTTCCTCTCTTTTAACATTATTGGTCTTGATACATCACTATGCAGCCAGGACGAGACCGTGCCATGATACATTGCAGCAATCGGATCTTATGCCCTCCTCATTGCGGAGCACAAACCTCCGGGCTGTTATTGAAATGCTTTTCGAGGGGCAACTGGGGTCAGGTAATCCGATAGATGACCTAGCCAGTCAAGATGCTGAGTGAATTGCATCCAGAGCGTGTGTAGTCAAGCCCGAGCATGCCAGCTCAAATCACAACGACTGTCCTCGCGATAGTTGCCTGTGCCGTCCGGCCAAGCTTAAGTGAGAGGTATAGATATCACTTTGTCCAGGCTCCAAATTTGCAGACCAGCCAGGCTGCTACATCACGATAGGCCTTAAATCAATATCAGTGGGCGCGGCCACTTCGGCTTATTGCCTACTCACTCTGGATGATCCCGCTATGTCCCAATCCTCTCCGCGAAGCAATTGGCGCTTCCGCAACATTTTTCTCGGCAGTGGAAGATCTTCATGATGCAAATCTATGGCAAAATAATGCACAGTCTCATAGCTTGTCCTTTCCTAGGCACATTTTACTCAGGAATGAGAAGTATAATACAGAGCGAAAATGACATACGGACCATGTAACATCGAATTCATCGGACGCTTGAGCCGAATTTGTGAGCCCTGCCTTCACAAGCCTGGCTTCTCCCATGGGACTCTGCCGCGCTTCCAAGAGTCCGTGAATCTGGACCGCTGGCTAGTGCAGATTCAAGACATCGTCATTTTCAGTCGTCTTTTCTGGCTTAATCGAATATGTGTTGCCATTCTGAGATTAATACTTTGGTTCACAGTGCGGTAAACTAGTGTCCATCAATGCCTTTTTAATACGGGTTTGCTGTAAAGTATAGTACTGTAAGTGCCTGTTGTGTGAATGGGCAATCCATTCTATGCACGAAGGTATTACATATTCGCTTGCACAAAAAGGAAATCAAATCAAAAAGATTGAGAGTACAGCCGTGAAAAATGTCGTCGTAGCTTTGACTTGACGACGATAACTAACGGTCAGGTTAAGCAGATACCGTCATCTTACTTCCCTTTTGCTATCGATTCTATGCAGTACGCTGGACGAGAGGCGGATGCTAGATACCATCTATGTATGAGTGTGCATGGCGATGACTGTCATGGAATGCTTCCTGATTGGTAGTGGCCTTGCCAGGAAACAACTGGTCGATGACCTCAGGCCAGGAGCTTTTGCAACAATCAAGATGTGTATGTATTGCGAGTATCATAGCGCTCACGTCCAGCAATCCATGCCCCTGATATTCTGTGTGTTTGATGATTCGATCGCTGCCGGGATCGGCACCGACTGATTCATAGAAGAAGTGGAGGGAGTAGGCAGCCGGCTGGGCTTCGCTGGGGGAGTGAGAGGCGCCCACGACACCCGAGCGCCAAATAGGCGACCAAGCCGTCACTCAACTTATATTAAGACTGACAGGACAAGGAATACTTACATCAATGATTACAACGCGAGCGGATGCTTTGGGCAAAAGCGACAGGCTTACGCAGCATAACGTGACTACCCGGAGAACAGGTTCAGCTGGCCACTTGGACCCCTTCGATGTATAAGCAGAGACATGGTACAAGACAAAGCAAGTTGAGCAGGCAAGGATTTCATGTCGAACCCTGGTTCGTGCGTGCGCTCAGCCAGGCAAAGACATCTTCATATGGTACGTCCGCCAGGGAAAAGTTATGTGTTCATTATTTGACGAACATAACGTTCCAGTGCAATGATCTGTACCTAAAATCATGAGACGAGAAGCGGTGGTCACCGGGTGAGCTCGAGTAAGGATCCCTCATATCAGGCACATACTGTATTCTATGTATGTGTCTTGAAACGACACTGAATACAATACTCCGTACGTTGACGCTGTCCCTGCCGGGAGCCTTGAGGGAGAAACACCACCAAGTTGTGTAGGGGGCATTCGGAGGAAGGGGCCACACATTGTCTGACGGTTTGCTTTCCATCAGGTTGCGCCTCTTGCGATTTGACAGCCTTATTACGTCTTCGTCAATTGAATTCGAAAGCATGGTATTTACTGTAGAGCTGCGCGGATGCATGCACCATCACATTTGGACCTGGCCTCTGTCCAAGAATGCACGACCATTTATCCATGAGCACAGCGTTTCTGTCTCATGCTTGCAGGCCAGGCCGCATCGGCTGCCCGCTTCCCAAACAAAAGGCGCTAATCCAGTCAAGATTCGTACCGAATGTGATCCCAGCTTGCGCAGCTGCGAGAGGCCCAGATGAGCCTATTGCAGGTCAACAATGACCAGGAAAACTATGGAGTCAGTTACCCATACTCAGTACAGTACAGTACTGTACAGGATACTCTATCGTCTGTATGAGATTCGTTCGCCTTGGTCCAGGACGTCCATTGAAGCGACGCAGCATGAGGAATCCTTTGTGTGATATGGAGCATGAAGTGCAGCAATTGCATGTACTGTATTGTACTGTACCGTACTGGACAGCGCTTGCGCAGCAACTCTCCGGTATTGCCAGACAAGACAAGACACGACGCGCGCGCACACTCGCACTTCTCACTCACACTCTCTCACACACCACGACTTCGGGATCCACTATTCCCAGTTTCTCGAGTCTGTCGAGTCCGAGGTCTGCGAGGCCGAGACCTTGCCTCCACCCCCCTTTACGATCCACCTTGTGGCACGCCCTGGCCTGTCCGCCGTCGCTGGGTCTTGTCTGTTCAGCTAGTAGCAGTAGTCTCTCTAGTGGTTGCTTGACATTCTGGACATTGGCAGATTTGTGAAGGTGACCTGGGGCCCTGTAGCCCGTACATTGGCATCCCGTCGGAGCCCATGTCCCTTCAACGACGTTAAGACGCAAGAGTCACACCCCCCGAGCCTCCTGGGACCTAGACGCGCAGTCGTCGTCAATCAGTCCCGGCCCATCTGCCTGTCTGCCTGTCTGCCTGCCTGTCAGTTCCAGGTCATTTTCCAGGCCGGGCTCCCAGAGGGTGGTCGTGTGTGTACCACCGCTTTCTGGGGGGGCAGGGGCTGCGTGGTAAAAGAAAAACAGCGACAAGAGGTGAGCCAGGGTGATTGAGTTACGGGGTACGGTGTACATCCATTGACAGTGGACTCGGGAACCTGGCAACTTCAGCTAAGAGGGTGAGCATACAGATATATACATTGTGTGTGACGCCCAGAAATTTCACAAAGATCTCCTTTCCTCGAATCTTCACTTCTTCTGGGCTGCTCGTTCCATCTTCTCTTTCTATTACGACCCAGACAGCAGAGTCCCTCTACCGCGCATACAGACAGCATCAGACGCAACTGGGATACTCGAGCAGCAGGTGCCCGAAGCCGATTAAACCTTAAACTACGGTGAAATCTCAGCTTTCCAGCCGAACAAGACTCAAGGGATACAGAACACCCGCCTACTAACACGTCTGTCTCTCCTTGGGCAACAACGAAATCGACAGACTTTCAGTGCTACTTTACTGCGGGAGAAGTTTGGATTGCAAACCGCCATTCCAATAACCCGCGTCTTTTTTTCGCTTGCAGCGATCCGGGACTTTGTAAAGCCCTTACGCCTAACATCTTCTACTTTCCCGCTCCTTGACGTTGTATAAAACAGATACAAGTCAATTTACGATAAGAGACAGAGGGAACGCAATCCATTGGCGATAGAGACCGCTGTTGACTTTTTTTGCGGAGTCATCTACACAGCAGAGACATCTGCGCTTGCAAACCCATTCAGGTTTTCCTGATCACGTCCGGTCTGATTGAGCGATTGCTACCTCCTGGACGCACCCCCATAGGTGGACTTGAAACTTCTTTTTTTGAGTTCGACTTCAATCTCAACTACTCGCAACACGGTGTAGACTGCTCCGGGTCGCCCTCACCAGCATACCTATTGCTTCAATACCGTAACAGCCTCCCTGGGAACGAGTGGCATCATTAGAACGGGCTTTCCTGCGTGCAAGAGACAAGGAAGAGGAACAGCGAGGGATCAGTCCTGACCGTTGGTTGTTTTCGATTCCATTCTTGGTTAGAGCTCCGGCTGCGAGCCCGCATACCACACATCAATTCCCACGCACCGCACTGCACCGCACCGCACAGCATCACATTTCTTGGCTCGCTGTCTGCTTGTCGCACTCTGCCCAGAGACGTGCGTCCCACTTTCGTCGACCTTAGAGCCAGGATCCGCCAGCCAGCCCCACCCCAACACAGTCGATTGCACTCCAACCGTGGAGTTGTCGCCGTTCACGGACAGCCGCCTGTCTTAATCTGTGTGCAAGTTACCAGACACGGGATCATTCTGCAAGAGAGACACCTCTGGCTCTGTTTGCGCCCGCATCCGAGAGCTGCTCGACTCATTGAATCCAATTGGATTTGCTCTAATCCGTCTGTTCCGCATCACCCTTGATCCGGGCCTCTACGAGCCAGTTGCGCACATCTTGGTCGTCATAAACCAGCGCCGCGAACGGTCTACCCATTGTCTTTGTTTGAATCCATCTGGCCCGCGTCCATACAGTCTGGGTTGTCTCGATTGTCGCCCTGCTGACTAGCGCATTCTCGCAGGACAGCAAATACACTCTTGGGTTGCGTACGAGTGATACGTCCATCCTCTTTTAGACTTCTGCGACACGCGCCAAGCTAGAGCTACCTCGGACGCTCTTGCCAGCTTAACTTTGCCCGCCGCTCTATTTATGCGTCGCTAGCACCCGCGGCTGCCATTCAGAGATAGACCCCTTCTGCTACAAGCTCAAGCAGAAACCTGTCGAGAGACCTCACTACACGCCCCTGGTGTTTGGTTGCTTTTCTGGGCCATCATCCCATCTCGGCCTGGAATCCACCAGAAGCAGAAGCGCAGCACTTTACGCATTCTGTCATTTGACATTTCGTCTCGTCTCGTCTCGACTCGAGACTCATTCTGAGCAGGGGATCTGCAAGTCATTCTTCTTTTATCCCTGTATTTGTTGCTTTTTCCACTTCCTCTTCTTTTTATTCTCCTTCAACGTTTTGGGTACGCGCCAGCACCAACCTACGCTCTTGGTGCCGTTGTCAGTCCATATCGACTGTCATTCTAGGACGACGAGAGCCGACGAAACGAAATTTCCCCTCGTGACAGCTTGAGCTGCGATTGCAAACCAACCAAAGACGACATACCACGGATATTTCGCTGGTACTGAGATACGATGGAGGTAACGAGTTTCTCATCGCGACGACCAGCGGCCGGCGCACTGCCAGCTTTTTCTCTACCACCACCAAATTCTGAAGTTCCCAGTATGGCTCTATTTACCCATCGTCCCTCGTCCCCATTTGGTCTTTTGCCGTCCAGCCCTCTGACCTCTCCAGGAGCTAGCGATGGCCTCAGCCCAAGCCTATGTAGCGTAAATACTGCCAGCTCGCAGGGCTCGCAAGCCCACGTTAACATGCAATACACCTACAGCACAGCCCAGGTTCATGGAACCTGGCCAACGCCAGCCAGTTCAAACTACAATGTTGGGCCAACGTCTCCAGATCAGCCTTATGGCAGCCGTTCCTCGATGTACGGCCAACAGCACATGAGCTTCGGCAACCCACGCAGCTCGCAGTCTCCAGCTACTGGTGGTGAGGGGTTCCCTCCTCCTTACAACAACGTCCATCAGCCTTTCCAAACATCCATCTCGGGAGGTGGAAATGGTGGTCAAGACGGTCATCATATGTCATCAGGGCAGGCAGCACCACATGGTGCCATGTTGAACTCGAGGCCGCCCAGTAACCCGAGCTATTATCCTGCATCCTCAACACCCCAGCAAGGAAGCTTCCCCTCGTACGCCGGCCATCAACAGCCATCGCCTACCGGCACGAGCCCAGGCTTGAGAGGTATTGGCCACCATTCAGCCATGGCTCCACCCCCTGGATCGTACCGCCCATATGGCTCATATCAACCACTTACTACCATGAACGGTCCCGTCATGTCCAACATTCATCAGCCTGGCTCGCAGCTTTCCATGATTCCGGCGATGGGAGTTCCGCCCGGCTATGGACACCAGATGATGTACGGACATCACACCCAGCCGCAGCCACAGTCCGAGAGACCATTCAAGTGTGACCAATGCACTCAATCCTTTAGCCGTAATCATGATTTGAAGCGACACAAGAGAATTCATCTTGCTGTCAAGCCCTTCCCTTGCTCATTCTGCAGCAAGAGCTTTTCACGCAAAGATGCACTGAAGGTTAGTGAGAGCCCAACTCCGTTTGTTACTTTTCCTTCCAAGTTCAGAGACCGACTAACGCGTCATTTTGTACCATACAGAGACACCGCCTCGTCAAAGGCTGCGAGAACAAGAGCAACGAAGCTGCGACTGCCGAGGATAATTCCCAAGACCGAGCTGGAGAAGGCGAGGATGCCCGATCCTCTATCGGCAAGGAAACATAAAACTTGCCAACCACGAGGCTTTCGGACGCAAGGGTGTATATTTCACTGATTTTATCTGGAAGGCACGGCGCACAACGGGTGGACGTCTTGACAGCGAAGGGAGATCTTGGAATTTACGGCGTCTTGGACACGGGATTTCTTTCTTGGCTTCCGCGACAAAGAGGAGTCTTTCTGATTCCATCGATAATGAAAGGCGAGGAAGAGAATTGGGTTTAATATCTACGGGATAGTGATACCCACGTTGGAGGACGTGACACGTGACGATGGGATTTCACGGCTATTTCTCCGACATGTTTTATTCTTGACGGGTCTGCATTTGATTTTCTCGCACGTCATGGTACCTTTTGAGGGGGGCGAAACAGTTCTTGAGAGATTGGGTCCAGGTCGCTTTGCTATCATGCCGAGGTCCAGGACCAGAACCAGAAAAAAAACAACCGAACAGCAAAAGAGGGGAACTCAAAGACCTGGCGGCAACGCGAGCCTTACAGCCAGATGAAATGGCTGAAGATGGGGCATTTGATTCACTGGACGAGGTGTTTTGGATCCGGACATGGTCTTCGTCGTATGTATGTATGTCTGCGCGCGTGGTCGTTTGTTTGTAAATGGGTCTTGGTATTTATCTTGGGGGCATGACACAACTATTACAATTGGGAAATTGGGTTTATGGGCAAACAGGTGTTTTGTTGCTATCAATATGGCTTTTCAGGAATCCCGAGTTAGAGCGAGGGACTTGTTCCAATGGAATACTTTACATATTTAAACTCAGACAGCCTTTGTGTGATGATGAATTGCTGGGAATTATCATGGACCCGGTCAAGAGGCGTCATCTGAGACCATTTTGATTTTCTTGGACCAAGGGGCCCTTTTGTTTTTTTTTTTTTTCTTGCGGCCGCCGGGCACAGACCTTGGTACCCCTTATTTGTGCAACGTTGTGCAGAGACAAGGCACATTCCACGGAGGTTGGCGAGGATTGCCCTCGGCTGCTTTACTTCACTTTGCTTTCTTGTCTTTGCTTTTTACGTAGCAAGCACACCTGCCAGCGCCAGCCGATGAAACCAGACATGAAAGGCATTGTATTTGAATCTCCGGGTGCGTCTAGAACCTTGGACGGATTCCAGATGCCAAAGAAAGGTTGATTTGTGCAATAATAATATCTCCATAATGAAGCTTTATGCACAACGCGCGCGATGACTCTAATGGCAACTCTGGCTTCTAAGTTTACAGGTTCTTCAACTAGGAAAGTAAAAGTGGAAACATTGCAAAGATTAAAGAGGATTAAGTTATTGTTACTTATGGGGAGTCGGAGCAAATGCCCGGAGGGAAAAAGGTTAGGTGACAGGAACTATAGACATTTGGGAAGCGAGAGCCGGTGATTGCCTTTGAGTCAATTGGGCTGCTAGCGTCGATGTGCGGCAGCTGTGACTGCATGATCGGGAGGTTTTCTTTTTTTTTTTTTCTTTTTTTTAGCTAAGTTATTTGCAGTAGCGCCGCCACGAAAGTGTTCTTTTTTCTGAATCTATTCTTTTGTGACTTAGTTTTTCTTCTTTCTTTTGTTTGTTTTGCCGTCTTTTTGTTCTCTATTACTTTAGTTTTTCTTGTCTTTTTGTGGTGTTGTATTTTTTTCCCTTCTGACCGTGTTGCATTGTATGTGGGTGTCATTGATATTTGCAGCCGCGCGCGGAAAATTAAAAAAGAAAGTCAAGCTGGCATGAGACATATGTACTGTAAACGCAATGCACCGCAATGCAATGCAATGCAATGCAATGAATGCAATGGGCAAGAAGATTGGGAGGGGTGAGAAACTAGAGCCGGGGTTTTAGTGTATGTACATATTGACAGTCTGGATTCGATTAAAGAAAAAGGGTCACATTGGAGTGGAGTATTATACAGTATCATGGGCGATGTAAGATTGGAGAACCTTGTTTCTTTCCCATTTTTGTTGCTTGTTGGATCTTTCTTTGATGGGGCAAATTCTTTTTCTGAGCGGGGTGGTGGTCGAGAAGGGAAGACATTGACTTGGATGATGGGCGGATGCGGATGATGGAATTTTGAGACAGGGGTGCGAAGAAGGGGGACGTGGACGGATTGGGCAAAGAAAGTGACTTTTGCTGGCATGTGATTGATTGGAAGCATAATTGGGGAGCAAAGGTATTAAAGTTCATTCATGGTTGATAAGTATCGTGTACGGTATTCTGTACAATTGAGTCTTGCATTCGTGCGCGCGCGCAAGAGAGAGCGATTGAACTTTGCGAAGTTAATCATGGTGCGGTGGTTGAGTACGAGAATAATCGACACGCGAAAAAAAAAAAAATGAAATTGGTAGGTACAGTACTCCAAAATGTATTATACAGACATTTTACTCTCACGCCCCCTCCCCGAGATCGGTTCCTCTCTGCCGGTGAACTTTGAGCGGCCTGTGTAACATGTTGGTCGATGGGGCGTTGCGTCACCCTTCGAAAGGGGCAAGAGGTGAAATGCAGACCGGTTGGGTCTGTGATACCTTCTTTGTACGTACTCTCAATGCTCGAAAGAAAAGTCCTACCGAGTAGTGTACATTTTGCAAGTGCTGCAATCTAGTCCCTCTCACAAGATGCGGACATTGAGCCCACATGACGTGCTTCTGTTCATCTCATGATACCAACTTCTGTTCACCACAACCCGCACATGTTCTATGATGCCAAGTTGACAAGAAAAATTCTTCGTATCTGTAGGCAACGAAAAAATAACGCAGGGACCAGAATCTGATCTCAACCACTACCGGAAGTCATCCACCGCTGGGCCGTCGGTGAGCAAGGACATGCCCACGCATTCAAACGGAGACCCCTTTCCATATCCAGTTCAAAAGGACATGGCTCACATTCTATACTACAGAAAGCAAAGAGAAAAGCTATGAAATCTTCTACGAAAGGAACTTGCCGCCAAGTCTTCTCGAATACGGAGTCTTACCAATCTCTCATCTGCATTTGCACGACGGTGTGTGCGACGCAAAGCAAGGATGGTAGGAGCGTCCATCATGCACCGAAGACGGTCCCGACTTTTTGGGTGAAAACAAAGGCCCATGCTTTGTTTTCTTGATATGTAATCAGTTTATTCCACAGCACAGGCAGTATGTGACGTACAGTGAGGAAAGATCAAACTCGTCATATTTTGTCAATGGATCATAAGATGAAAAGTACCATGTGTTATTGTCAAGCGAGTTCTGCAGCCTCCCGTTCGGCAAATTTTAGTCCAGAATACACTACACCCGTCTTTACTCTACCCTCGCACAAAGGTACCGAATGGGGAACAAATTTACTATTTCCGGCCGTGCTCGTTCTGCTCTTTATACCCCTCCCCTTTCTTTGTGGTCGTAGTGCTTTAGATCTTTGTAGCACGGTAGCGGGCCGCGCGGATACGAGCGTTCGTTGCCAAGCGTGCGAGGGACGACTCGGCGGACTTGCCGTGTTGAAGTTTTTTCGTGTTTCACAGGGGAGGGATCTTGGGTGTTGGGGTGGTGGTACAGAGGTGAGTTTTTGGGAGGTCAAGTGTGCTTTTTGGGTGGGATACGTCGGGGATTTGTCCTGATATCGATGAGGGATGTCAGGTGTGAGGTGGGCTTTGTTGTACAGGGGAGACAGGAAGGGATTATGGCATCATGCCGGTACGGTATCTCAGTTGGGTGGTCTACGCATTAGGTAGGGGCATAGAGTCGCTCGCCACAGGTCCTGGACTAAGGGTTGGCGGCGGTGAATTGCATGATGACCTGCTGGGGGCTGGATGGCGATGTTGTACCTGCATGATAGGATGCTGCAGAAGAAACGGCGTGACTTTTGATCGTTGGGCGGCAGATTTGTGCCTGTATATGATAGCCAGATGGACTCAGTGGGAGTGGCAAAGCCGTATGAGTCGTGTTCTCTTGACAAGGATCAGAGAACAATTGTGAGTGGGTTGTAATCTATAACTGACGGCGCTGCCCCAAGCGTTGGCTTCTAGTTGCAACAGGAACGTAGCTGTTATGTGAAGTCATCTCCTGATCTATCGTCCTGACAGGATGGGCAACCACAACACTTGAGTTCACTGCCATGAGGGGTTCTCTAGACCACCGCTCATTTGTCTTTGCCCCATTGCAAGCGAGATGACATTGAAATGATGAGATTGTGCAGAACTCTCGCCCAGAGTGCGACCTCAATTGACATCCCTGGTGCTGAAAGGTGAGACAAGCGGTCAGGACAGCACGTTACTGAGCTCAAGTCCAGTCCCCGAATAGTTCCGGCGAGTTGAATATGAGCGCCGTACGTTATATTGCAGCAACGGCAAAGATCAAAGGCAGACACATATGTCAAATCACGGACTTCAGCGACTCGATTGAGTACAGGTCTTTTGTGAGTGATCCGTTTTCGATCGAACAGTGACCAGCTTCCATGACGAGCTGCCGACCGATGTACAAGGCGAGTCGTCGCAGCGGATGCAGTACAGTTTCTTGTACACAC
>AFRD01000105.1:0-82943 GCA_000222875.2 Periglandula ipomoeae IasaF13
CCTATCCCCTGTGTGCCTTGCCCCGATGCGTGGGATGGTTGGCCCACTGGCGCCAACAGATGCTCACTCCCACAGGTGTCAAGATTTGGCGCCCAAGACAGCTGTACATCGGCGAGGGCGAGAGAAACTACGTCGACGTCAATGACAGGGAGTCAAAGTCTGACAGCGGAGTCTTCGGAGCTCCGTCTCAAGTGTGTCACGGTGGAGATAGCAAGAGGAACAACCTTGCTACTTTTAAGAATGAGAGAGGGGACGTCATGAGACCAAAGCTTTGAAGACCGGATGGTCTTGTTCATCTCACTATAGGCTTTATTGTACGATCAGGACTTTCTAGTTGGGCCTAAGTGCTAGCGGTGGAAAGCATATTGGGTATCAAGTATGTATACGTTCAAGCTCAGATGTAGGTTGAAGGAGGCAGTTTACTTCGAGGATAGTCATTTCTATACATAATACCCCTCTTCAAGTTCCCATGCTATTGCGTGCCTCAGTTTCGTGCAACTAAAAGCCACTTGGTGAGAGAAACCTTCTACCAGTGTCGGATCACCAATCCAGCAGCGGAGCATGACTGTTCCTCTTCAGAAAGTCATTTACCTCTGCCGTCGTAGCATCCCACAAACCTTGAACCTGCTCTTCATTCTTAGTAACGGCATGCGACGGTATAATCTGTCCAATCGGCTCGATATATCTCCCTTTAAACTTGTCTTCCGATCGTCTGATGTCGCTCGCCGTCGCAGCATAAAGCGTCGCAAACGATCCCTCGTCCTCTTCCATGAGCACTCGGCGCATAATCGGCTTCATCAAGGCAGCGAATATGTTGAGTGCACCATCGCTCTTCACACCACCAGGGTGCACTAAGACTGAGATGATTGGCAGTCCTTTCTTGTCAAGGCGCGCTTGTAGCTCCTGTGCAAAGATCATGTTGGCAGCCTTCGCTAAGCTGTATCGCAGCATGTCAACTGTAAAGAAATGTTTCTGGACATATCGGTATAGCCATGGTTCAGAGGGCAGTTTGTCAAGTAGAAAGTCCTTCGAGTTAAAGTTGAAGGGATAGTCTGGCGGGAGGAAGATCCTGACGACGTTCGAAGAGGTGGTCACGATGCGAACATCGGAGCCTTCCGTCTTGGTGGCATTGATCAAGAGTGAGAGCAAGGCATTGGTGAGAACGAAGTGGCCCACGTGGATAGGAAATATCGTCAGTTTTGCACAGTGCTTTGGTAAAACACATCCAAATGCTTCGAAAGTTGAACGTACCATGTAGCCATTACCATCTCCCACCCTTCATCGTTTGTCTGCAAGTCCGACGTCAACTGTCCCGCATTATTCACTACGAAAAGTCAGCTTCCGTCAATTACAGCTAATTGGAACCACATGAACGCACCGAGAAGATCAATTTTGTTCTCTCGCGATTTTATCTGCTCAGCTCCTCTCAGCACGCTTTCGATGTCCGACAGGTCTAATTGAATCCAGACGAGGTGTTCTTCGACAACTCCAGGTGCATTCGTCAAGACAAAGTCTCTGGCGTACTGCGCCTTCGCTTCTGATCGAGCAGTAAAGTAAACTTTCGCGCCTTTCGCTGCCAGATGTTTGACCGTATGGAGACCTATTCCGGAGCTAGGTCATGAAGTTGTTAGGACCGAGGTCGAGGTATCGTAATCGGGCGGGTGCATCATACTTCCCACCGGTCACCACTGCAACTTTGCCTGCCATGCTTGGCATGTCCTCAGCCGGATTCCACTTTTGACTCATCTTGAGATCTTTATGTTGCGCAAAGGTAGAAGAGTCTGGTGGTGTACTACACGTCTCCATGTCAGACAGGGAAGGCTTCAGCGCCAGGGGACATATTTGTACTCATGGAGACTAGCAATACACAACAGATGGAGCATTACAAGTCGGCACTGCAATTTATCTCACAAAAGTAATCGTAAGCAATTTTGAATTCCATCTAAATCATCCTTTCAAACAATCGCGACTCGTTCTCGCCAGTCAATATCGCGCCCATTTGCTCTCCTCCGGAGTTTCGTTACCTAAAAGGGAAAATGCGATTCTTGGCATTTTCAGCCACCAGATGGAGTCCGCACAGCGAAACGGACCCTCATTTCCACTGGATGCTGGAAAATCCGTAGTCTTACATGCCGTAGCGACAGAAGCGCATGACATCTTCCCCGTGACACAAACTTTGTATCTACAATCTTCTACTGACCCTTCTTGTACTTGCTCGATCCATGATTTGCAAGTGCAACTTCCCTGACATTGTTCGCTAGATTGGAGCCGATACCCGTCCAGACATCAGGCGCCTTCCAATTCGTCCACTTCTCGCACCCAAATGAGGCTGCATCCCAGAAGGGCCGGGTCCGATCGCATGCGGCCAAGAACGCCGTCGCTCGGCAGAAAAGGGTCGCGAGTTACCAAAAGGCCAAGTTGGAAAATGCCTTTAGAGAGACACAACCCGAAGATGACACTCTCGTAAATCCGCCATCGCTACATGCCCCATGTTCGGTTCATCAGCCTTCAATATCGCCGTTAACATACCCGCCACTTCTCAAACTCGACCTCTTTGATGTCTTTGCCTCTGCTACGACCGCATTTGAGAAGTACCTCTTCCATCACTGTAAGTATCCTTGTTCAATCCACCATGTATCGTCGCGAATTGCATGCGGGTGGCCGCATCACGAATATTCTTTACTCATCTCACGCACTGCAGTCATCGCCAATGTTGTCGGCAAAGCCTTCACCTGCGGATCATTCCGCTACATGTCCGACGACATCGAATTCTGTCATAGCATAGCCACATTATGGGTGAGAATGGCTGTAGCAGACTCGGGTGTGCTGGCGTGTATTTTCCTTGCCGCCTGTCGACATCTGGCTCGGTCCTATGGCGACGATAGGTATTGCGCTTTCATCTTCAAGTACAAGGGCCAGTGCATCGCGGGGATCAATGACGCCTTGTCCCATGACAGAAGTACGGCTAGCGATCTCACGATAGTAAAGACCCTTGTTCTTGCATCAGATGCAGTATGTTCCCTCGGCGCTTTCACATCACTCATGATGATGGCTGATGAGTCGAATAGATTGTACACAGCGAGAAAAGAGCATCAAGGTGGCATTTGTGAGCTGCTTCTGCAATGGTAACTTCGAGGGGAGGAGTGAAAGCCATAGCGGGAAATGGGTTCTTGGGAGAAATCGTCTCACGAGTTAAGAGAACCCCGGTGCAAGCAAACGAAAGAGTACCAACATTGGCATCAGTATTCGTTGACACATCTGCAATATGATCAGTCTTTGACCCTAGCTAAGAGTAGTCTTGTAAATAACACCATCGTGAAGTGAAAGAGAGGCCAAACTAAGCATTAATCGAATACAAAGAATTTTTATTCCGCAAATAGATACGCCAGACCAAATCACGGACCATTTCCTCTATCGTGTATCTAAAGTCTACCGTCCTTTGTCATCCTTGAAAATCGTAAAGCGTTTAGTGTCCGAATCTAAAATTCAATCGCTTGCTGCCCTCGTCCTTTGTCGTCGCCAAATAATTGATTCTTTCTTCCCTTGTCATCGACAGCCAGATTCTGTCCCTGCGCTTGTTCACCAGTACATAGTACGCCTTGATGCCACAGATCAACACAATGTTCCAAGCCACCACGCCCAAAAGAATCTTGTTGCCTCTGTAGTAGTACGGCTTGTCGTTGTCTCTGTAGATCTGCGAAGAGATGATGCTCGAAATCTGCACTGACATATTGTACAGAGATGAGGCCACCGTGCGGGTTTGTACAGATCCTGAATTGCGTGATGTGAGAGCCACGAAGACGGCATGACAGTATGGGAAGCCGACGATGAGAGTGGAGATAACCCATTTTGACCAGTTGCTGTTGGGAAATACAGCAGGCAAGCTGACCAGGGCGACCAAAAGAGGCAAAACCCAGATCTGAGTGATGAGGCCAATGAGAATTCTTTGATTGATTTTCTCGGATACCCAGGTCCAGAATAAAAGCTGAAGGATGAACAAAGTGTATGCAGGAAATGGTAAGAAGATTAGTTTCGAATGTGTTGAACCCCAGTGCCTTGCACGTCAGTGTGATGTATGCTTGAGGCGGCGAATGAGGAATACTCCACGTGAGACCCAGAAGGTAGATAGGCCAAAGATGATAATCGAAAAGAGCATCACGGAATAGTGACCAGCTCAAGCCTTGACGGTTGTGCATGGTGGACTTGCCGGGGTCGTCTCGAAGGACTCGGGTAACCATGATGGTTTCCTCCCGCTCGGTGAACCAACCCTCCTTAGGACGAAGAAGTCCCTTGTACTTGCCTCTTGCGGTCTGGGTCGGCGACGCTGGGAGATATAGCCAAGTCCAAACACCAATTAATCCCGTGAAGACACCCTCTATCAGAAACATGTACCGCCAGCCTTCATGTAAGGTCCCATGTCCACGCAGATGAAGGATACCGTACGCGAGGAAAGCACCAACAATCTGCGTTGACTGATATGATGTCCAAAACCAACTCAGACGTCTGGGCAGCTCAGAATTGGTGAAGAAGTAGCTAAGATAAAGGATAGTGTCTGGAATGAAACCACCTTCAATAAGACCAAGCAGCGAGCGAGTGATATAAAACGATGTTTTCCCGCGCAGGCCAGCCTGAGCTGCCGCCACAATACTCCAGGAAACCATTTGGATAGGGATCCACGTATCAGGGCCCAGCTTCTTGCTGATGAGCTGGGAGGGCAATTCAGCAAAGAGGAAAGAGCAATAAAAGATCGTCATTCCGTTGTTGTAATCGTTTGTGTTCATGCCAAGGTCGCCTGAGCATTCATTAGTATGGGAATGTTCTGAGGCACTTCTTCTTGAAGGCGTATACTTACCCAGCATGTTGTCTGACAAAGCTTGAGAGATGTTGCCACGATCGAGTTGCAGGGCAAAGAACATGATGCAGGCCGGTAGAGCAATTTTCCAATTGAGCTGTAAAACATGCGGTGAGTCATTGATTCATCTGGTAGAGGCTAGAGAACGTTTTCTTACCTTTCGAACCAAGGTCTTTTCTTCTTCATGTGACCATGTTGCTGATGGGTCGAATCGGTGAGTGCCTTCGAACCCTTCCACTGGCTTGTAAATGTCCACAGCCTCGGGCGCAACGAAGACGCCTTCATTTTTGTTTGAGGAATCTTCTAAAGATGAAGTTGAGGCCGAAGAGGAGCTGGTTTCATAGCCAGCATCGATGGAGACATGGCTGATACCCTGCCCGCCAAGCTGCCACCATTTCCGAGGTCGTCCACGAATAGTGCCAGAGGTCACTGTGGCACCTTTCTGGTTTGGGAAGGCCTCAATATTGTGAGTTCCGGACATCTTGACGGTAGACTCTCCTGTGCAGGCTCAATATCTCTCATTCCATTGTGGTTTCAAAGGGAGATGCTTCGTATTAATATACAAAACCAACGAGCGTCGTAAGGCCCTCCGATCATGCTCCGTGATAGAGGATAAAAAGGCCATTATTTGCCGCTAACCCTGCAAGAGAATTTAGATGCATCCCCTCTCCCTGCACGGTTTGCATACATTATCCCACTCTACCGGGATTGAAACACTGTGGGGGTTTGACGTGATAGCACGGCTCCAGTAAAGGTAGTGGTTGGGACGGGTCGTCATGATGGTCGTTGTCGATTGCGTGACCGACGGACACGGTCGGGGTCCCGCCACAACCCGCGTTATCATACTGCTCTGCACTGGAAAACGTGTGAATGGATCAATGTATGTCATCAACTAGCATTTGTCTCGTGCTTTTCCGATATTGGACCTGTCGCGCCCGCGGTAGCGGAACGATGGCCGTCGACAGCGTCTACACGTTGCGGCGTTCGAGATCTGGCTCTAGCAAGCGTGCAAGGGTATCGAGAATCGGAAAATTCTACCACGCATGCTGCTGAAACTTAATTCAGTGTTCCTGATTGGGCATCAATGACGTTAGACTATCCGACAGTCTGGAAAGAGGCTATTCGCCCAATCGTGAGGACGTCTGGTAGGGAGCTATTGAATGGACGTCGTTTTGATACAATATCGCACGATATGTGGCTTCAGCGACTATTCGCAAAAATATTGACTTTCAGAAGCAAAAACGCGAAGTTTGCGACAATCCGGCGATAAGCTTTTGTCATCACCTTGGGTGCTGGGCAAATGGGCGATCGCGCCTTTGGCAGATGATTCCGTTACAACGCCAAGGCTCGACAGTTCCTTGGCCATGTACGTAGGAGCCACATTGTACGTGAAGTTTTTATTGAGAGCCGTTTGGGAATAATGAAGCGGGCCAATGAAAATGCAAAATCAAGATTGAAAATGTCATCATGCGATGTCGTGAGACGAAAATAATCGTGTCAACCTGAGATTACTTTCCAATGTGGTGATGTTATGAACAATCCATCGACCACACGCTTGGGATTTCTTTTAGCTCGCGGTTTCCTGCTTGGAATCGTTCGATCACCATTGGCTGTCGCTATCCCCGGCCCACTTTTCAATGTCACCATCGTTCCTCCCTAACCGCTTCGTCTCACTGTAATTCCACACCTCTCATTATCATGTGTCAGATGTCTTTCAGCTTTGCGATCTCGTGTATTGCTGATTTTCTCCGATACCAACGACGCAAAGCTTCTCCGAAGCCGCGTAATTATCATCATCTACGAAGAAGGCATCGGTGTCGCATATGTGATTGTTACCAGCTCGAGCGCCAACCTGAGCACTTGCAACATCGCAAAGCCGCACCATACTGGTTAAAAGTCAAAGCATGTCATGTTAATATGTACACCAAGGAAGCTTCAACTGTCTTGGCCAATCCAGTTTCAGCAGAGTGGGTCCTGAAAAACAAGCCAGCATTCAATCATCACAATCCTCAATCATATAAGCTTTAGAGACCATTTCCGAGCACCAAAACACAACTACAAACTCCTTTTCGTCCCATTCCCGCAATCCTGTCTCCGTCTCGGAAGATAAATGCCCTATCTCATGGACCTCTGCTTTGTTTTCTCCATATAAGCCATAGCCCATTCCACTGTAGCACATTAGCTAATTTGTCTAGATGACCGAATATGCCGGCGCCGGGTCGCACTTACACTGGCGATTCATCTTCTTTGTACGCGACAGGTGCCACGTCTCATTTATTCGCCTTTCCCCATCAGATTCTCTGTTTTCGTCATGACAACAATAGCAGAACTCAACCTCAGACGGCAATGGCGAAATTTGCGGTGTGGCAAGGTAGCCGAGTGTTGGAGCAGGAGGAAATTGGACTGCATCATATGAACACCAATCCTCGTCTTCCTCGACATACAAATCTTCACCTGGATACTGCATTGGATCTGGAGCCGCCCATGACCCCACATAATTTGTATTCTCCCCGACGGCGCTGTGTCTCTGCAGCTCAGCAGTCTCGGCATGAGCCTGACCTTGACCAAGGCTGTCATCACTTGGCCTTGGACGGCATATCCAGTGGTCATCTCTGTGATGTGTATCACTCCATTCATTCAGTATCCGAGAGTCATATTGTGATATTTCAGAAGGCTGACCGTATGCTGATCCAGGTAGGCACTCTTGGCCCAAGTCATCCAGCCAGGTGGGGCCATGGTTCAAGTCACCAAATGACGACGTTGTGTGAGTCTCTTTATAGCGACAGTCCCTTGATCGACAGGCCACCACTTGTGACGACCGCCCCAGTGACATGATGTTCTGAGACTGGATCGACAACATTGATACTCGAGAGCTTTTATATGAAGCTCCGGATTGTGCCAACGGGATGACAGCCAGCGGCAGCGACGACAATGGACGGGAGGGCAATAACGTGCAAGTGTGATATAAGGGGAGTATGAGTGTTGGCCAATGTGTATGGGGCCTCAGTGGTTCAAGTCAAGTGACTTTGGACTAATATCAGGTCAAATGTATTTTTCTCACAAGAAAGAGGAAAATGAGAAGAAAGAAGAAAGATGAGAAAAGGAGGGTGAGAGGGGAGGACGCTGGTCTTTATGGCTCGAGCTGCTCCCGGCTCTGACCAATCACATCTGGGCACAGCCAACGTCACCTCCCAACTTCCTCCCGTGTCATCTGCATTACCCACGTGTTGATTATTTTTATCATCTTCTTCATTTTGGGGCATAATTCACTACATTCTGCACTTTTTCGACCATGAAGTCTCTCAGAGAGCTTGGATGAGATGTACTGAAAGTACCAGAGGCTTCTTATATAATGGCCCATGTCCCATGGTAGATATACAGGTATTTTCCTCCAGCACTACTATTTGCTTGTCGAGCTGGTAATTCGAGTCTCTAGTTACTATGGATAACTCTTTTCCATCAATATATCCTGTTATCAGCTCATCTCATGTCGTTGCGACGTTTGTCAAATCCTGCTTCAGTCTCGAGGACAAGTCGTCTCACAGCGCAACCAATGTGGCATACGTTTCTCTCAAGGGTAACTTAGTCGATTTATCAATGTTGCACGTGTTTTTCGTGTACTTCCGAGCTGATATGGCTGGTTCTGTATTGTCTATCAATCCGATGTGATGGGAGTGGTCAGAATTATAAGAATGGCCTGCGGGGCAAAGTTCGGCCGAGGAGGCTGACACCACATAATGACTCGACAAAACCGTAAATTGTATTAAATAGTCTCTTTTGGTTATATAAAGTGCAATGCAAAGCCGTATAACGACAATGAGAACTGTTTTCACAGCTGCCGAATTCCCTGTGCTGGTTTCACCAGGTTCCTGTCCTGTTACATTCCTCGCTGTCATGCCCGAGAACGCACCTGAGGACTGACGAATAAAAAGAGTGAAGGATTTGCAATGGCACTACTATACTAGTATGATAAAGATCGGACAGACGAAAAAGATGAAAAGGTCCAAATCGCGACAGAGTCTGGCCATAGAAATAGTTGTGGTGACGTCCGCCTACCAATGGTATAAGTCCAGAGTTGCCTGATTGGGCGCTTCGACCAGTCCGTCGTTGTGGCATCAGCGCATATCCAATCATTTCCTTTAGTGACCACACACACCACGAGTGTCAGGCGGGAGCAATGACCAGAATTCACAGTGTGGCCGGACTTCCTATCCAATGATCTTGATGCCATTGAAACTTTAGGGTATGCGGTCGGAAAATTACTCAGGCACAAGTCGTCGTCTTAATTCAACCGTGACTCTAGCCATCAATATTAGGAAGGAATGGGTGGGGCGGAACTAAGCTCCCGCTGAACAAGGCGCCCGTTACGGGATGCGCAGGGTCAAGACTCCACAACGCGCGCGCCAGCTACGCGAACGACCAGACATGTCATGAACATCACTATTTCTACATCGTCCGGCAGCAGTCCCTGATAATCAGTCACTCTGGGCTTGTCGCATTGGTGCCTCGTAGATAGAGGTTCGCAAAATAACGCGACACCGTAGCCATGCCGCCCCGAAAGCGGGCCGCCGACGCTGAGAGTGAGCCGCTTCCGAAAAGAAGATCTTCCCGACAGGCCGCTGCGTCCACCCCCAAGAAAGAGTATGCACCCTCCAGCCTCCAGCTTAGCGATCACCGCTGGGCTTCTACGACTGACTTCTTCCTTCAGAAGCTCTGCTGCCAAAGAGGTTAAATCCCAAAAGAAACCGGTGGCCGCCAAACCCAAGGCCAACACTGCCGCAAACCCAACCAAGGCAGCCTCACATGAGCCCACCAAGTCAGCCAAGCCAATCGCTAAGGGCAACAAGCAGACTGCATCCGAAAGCTCAGATGTAGACTCTATCCCAATCACGAATCCAGAGGCACCGAGGCACGATGGGGAATGGTACTGGCTGATGAAGGCCGAGCCTGAGACTCGTCTCGAGAATGGTATCGACGTCAAGTTCTCGATTGATGACTTGAGAGCAAAGACGAAACCTGAAGGATGGGATGGTCAGTTTCGTTCTAGATGTTTGACCTCTGCTATTTCCGATAACTAATTTCTCATAGGCATCAGAGCATACGCAGGTACTTTTACTGTCTGGTCACCCTTTCTGGGGTGAATAATGATTGGCTGAGTTCTTCCACAGCAAGAAACCACATGCGCAACATGAACGCCGGCGATAAGGCCTTCTTCTATCACTCCAACTGCAAAGAGCCCGGCATAGCAGGCATCATGGAGATTGTCAGGGAATTTTCCGAAGATAGTACGTCTAGAAATACCTTCTCATCCTACCCTCTCGAGTATCAAGTCGATCTAACTTGGGTAGCATCGGCGCGAGAGCCCGGAACGCCATACTACGACCCCAAATCGACAAAAGAGAACCCAAGATGGAGTCTTGTCCATGTCGAGTTTCGCAAGAAATTCGCGGTACCCATTACCCTGAAGGAGCTGCGGGAGCTGGGCAATTCGGGCGGTCCCCTGGAGAACATGCAGATGCTCAGACAGTCAAGGTTGAGTGTAAGTAGAGTTAGCAAAGACGAGTGGGAAGCGCTGTGTAAGATCGCGGATGAGAAGGCCAAGGAAGCCGGGTTGGAGCATGAGACTGGAAGGGCGTGATAATTGGAATCGGACGACGGACAAGCCGTTGTAAGGAATCCAAATTGTTTGGACTGTAATCTGCCACTCATGAACCGCTGCCAATTTGAAGGCGGCTCGGCGTGCGAGTTTACCCAATGACCTCCGCACCCGAACTGCAGCTTTAGCCCCGACAGGCTGTGTCATGAACGTTCTTATCATGTGCGACTCTCTTTGGCGCCTTGTATGCAGTTTATTATGGAATAGTTCCTCGGTGTGTGAATCTGGGAGGAGATGAGATTTCGTTGACAGCCACGGCCAGCATGCCATTCCAATCATGGCCGCCTATCTTTTTTGCGGATCTCAGCTGGTGAGGTCGATGAACATCCAATATTGCTACTCTGAATCCTCGAATCGGATAGGAACCAGCGAGCGGCTTCTTCTGACAGATTCGATGTTGCCCACTCTTCCAGATATTCGTGCGCTGTACGACGATTGACCTGACCATGGCGTCTTCATCCTTCTCAGGCAAACTTCAGCCACCTTCTGACAAAGGTCTCGGGAGTTGGTCGCACGAAGTGCCTTGGGTATGATAGCCCCGATTAAGATTGTGTATGCCGCCACGCCCAAGCGGTCCTCGTTGGAGTCATCGCATACTTAGCGAGTGATGACTTCGCCCAATCGTTAAGGTTCCATAAGATGAAGCAATTTCATGGCGCTGCTAACATGATATGCTAGTCCCCTCGTTCCAATCCAGAACATGGGATAACCTCGGTCAGCCACTCCCTGTGGATATCTGCAAAGAGCATGCTCATCAGCCCAGACCACGGAGTAAAGGGACTTCCGTAGCTTCTCTTCATCCCATATCCAGGGCTTTTCCTTTCCTTTCAATCATGTTGGTATGGATATCGCCAAGGCTCAATATCGTCATTCTCCTCCCGAAGCTCAGCGTGTCGTCGTGTCGTCGTATCGGCCTGGAAACCTTTCAAGTCTTCAAAGCGCCATGTGGCCTGATATGCCTAGCAATGAAGGGCGCAGAGACGGTAAGTTTCTGATTTGTATGACAGCGGGAAATCAGGGTATAACCCACACCCCGAAAGAACAAAAAGAATCCGCCAAGGCGGCGGCCGGAAGTAGACCTGTCGCACAAGCTGCGGGCTCGACGAAGCCATAGTAACCACTTGGTCTTCCTTCTCACCTGCTCAAGCTTGCATGGCATGTCCGGTTCGTTGTCCTACGGAAGAAACTCCGATTAAATTGGCCGAGCATGGTCATCACGATCGGTGGTCTTTTAGCATGGGAATGTCCTCCGGACCAATATTGAAGCCAAACGCAATTGGCATATATGCCGTGTTATGTGTTACTGACTCTCTCAAGGAGGGCTGGACCTACGTTAATTGACTTCAAAAATGCGTTTCATCGTGGCCACTTGAGTATGGGAACGGCCGTCCGTGCTATGCCCAAGGGGAGGCATGATTGGAGCTCGCACACGTGGCGTAGCCGTCGCCCTGCACGGACAATCTCGACCCAACGCCATCAAAGCACTTCGAGGTCGAATACGCATCAAGCACGCGTAAGATTGCATAGTTATTCTAGCCCCATATATTTCGATAGATTCGGCATGCGAATCTCAAATTTGGCCCTGGGATCGTACTTTAGCCCTCGTGCATAATTTTGTCAGCAATTCCAGTCAGGCATTTGGCGGAAATGGGCAAGCCCTATCTGCAACTTAGACATGGAGTCGCTGCAAGACGGGTTGTATTCGAATTAATTCAGTGGGAAGATGCTGTTGATATTGTTCGCTGTGACAAACGAGGCTTTGTGGACATGTCTCCCTCCTACTCGACCCGATAGTGGCACAGTCCGTCCACTCCATCGTATGCGATTTGTTTTGATGACTTGTGAGAATATGCCCTTTTATGCTCATTACCTGGTATAAAAGTTCGATATAAGCCACTTCAGTTGCATTCTCGATCAGGGACTTCCCCATGAATGGCCATAAATCCGCTTCACAAGTCGCCGTCACACGATCCGCAGTCATGGGTGGTACGGAGCCAAGTGGTAGGCGGAGGGACCACTTGGTCATGTACAAAACTTCACAACACTTTCATCTGGTGTATAGATGTAGAGCCGTTCGGATTCCCTTTCTCGTTGCAGTGCTGACCACGATGAAAGTCACTGCATGTGCTTGTGCAACTCACTCAGGGGCGTCAGCGTCTCAGCAATCTGGCCACATTCTCATAAATCAGAATCCAGGGCCGTCTTGGGTTGATGACATATCATTTCTTGGCGACGAATATGCAGGGAGTGAACCCTGAATCCTTATGCAGATGCTGTACGAGAAGGCGTGGGTATAATTGGCCAGTATAACGTCGTGCCATGGTAAATTTTGACTCTGTGAATATAACGTCACGACTTTGAGGAAATGAAAGAGGTGAGCCGGAAACCGTTTTCGTTCGACAGTGAGAGGTGATTTGGCAAACACTATAAATACGATGAGCAGGGCTCTCGATCGAACGTGGTATGGCAAACCAACCTTCCTCACTGACAAGCGTCTTTACTCAACTCTTTGAAGTAAAACTTCTGTCTGCCATCATGACTTCCTTTGTAGCCCAATCTGTGCGTGTGAAGACACACTCCTTGCCTAGAATGGCTAAGTCATTCACAACCGTGGCGGCTTCAGCTGTCACTCATGCTCAAAGAAAGCCAACACAATCTGCTGCTGAAACAGTAATTCCACCCGGCTGCGCAGCTACGGTTGGGAACTTTGAAACATTTGTGCTTCCTGAAATTTTTTCAGGAACGCTTTCAGACATGGTTATGGCGAAAGCAATGATCAATGCCTGGAAACGGGATGGTATTCTGCAGGTAGCCATGTCCCCAAAGCAAGAGCGCCTGTACAGCGAAGCCAGCAAAGTCAGCAAAGAGTTCTTCCAGAAAACGCCAGCTGAGAAACGTGCTTGCATTAACGACTCAAGCTTTTGCGGATACGTTGCTTCAGGGGAAGAGATTACATCCGAAATTTTCACTATTAGCAAAAATTTGCAGCCGACTGACCACAGAGTCCTCTCCGGTTGGCCGTGTCACGGCCCGTGTCCCTGGCCAGACGAGAACATGGAACGCTGCATCATGAGCTATGTGTCTGAAATGGGGGCTAATGGAGAAAAGCTCCTTCGGATGATTGAACTCGGGCTTGATGTTCCGCCCGGGTCATTGACCAAGTACACACAAGATGGTTGGCATCATATGCGAGCACTCAGGTACGTCAGACATAGCATCTTGAAGATCTAATGACTTGGTTGATGAATCAAGGTTTCCGCCCCGAGATCGAACAAATGGCAAGGGAAAAGCAGGCCGAGGCATTGGGGCGCATACAGACTACGGCCTGTTGGTCATGGCCGCTCAAGATGATGTTGGGGGTAGGCGTCTTTTTGTTCTTCGTCCCGAACGCAATGATTTGAACATTTGCTGACTACTCCTCTAACAGGGCTGTTCGTGCGAGCACCAGGACAAGGAGAATGCCGTGGCCACGATGAAGTCGCCGGGTCTGCAGCAAAATCAGAGGATTCAGGTTGGGTATATGTGGCACCCACGCCTGGTGTATTCACGGTCTTCCCTGGTGAGTAGTACGATGACGTTGGGCCATGAACAGCAATAGAACGAACTCGGCTGATGCATGAACAACAATAGGCGACATGATGCAATACATGACCAACAACTTTCTTCCGTCCACGCCGCACAAGGTTGGTTGAATGTCCGCGAGCGCTTTGCTTTCGCATACTTCCATGAGCCCAACTTTAGAGCCGTGGTGAAGCCGCTTCTTGGCTTTGACGTGGCACAAGCCCGTCGAGGGTATTCATTATGGGACGTACTTCACAGAGATGGCCTTGCGAAATTACCCAGATCGCGGGTCCACTAAAAAGCTACTGCAAGAAGGTCGGTGTGCGATGCTAAAACAACCCGAGCTCCGGAGCGACATGACGGCTTGACGGCATGGCTTGGGGAGGCAACTCCGGGGTTTCCATTCTGTCCGACTTTATAAAGTAGCGAGCAAGACGTGTATAATCTCCTGGCTCTATCTTCTAAACACCAGTTTGTTTGTACCGGATTGTCGAGGTGGTCGTCGGCCGAGAGGCCAGTTCCAAAGTGTGGAGAACAATCATGTTGGTTTACACAGTGTCGCAGATAACAAAAACAGGTTGATGACTACTTTTCAGTGTGGTTCAGGTACCAATCTGATGGTCGTTATGCCAGTTCCTAGCTGAGCCACGACGGCCGCGCGGTGACGCCATATTTCACAGCCTTCCAGATTTCCAGTGCAGGTGAGCAATGATGAGGGTGATGGTGCCCAAGGCACGAGTACATCCAGATGCACTATAGCGTAATCTGTGGTTGTTCCAACAGACTCAGCCACTCTTGCCTACCGTCGACAAGGCTGCAGACAAGCAGGGTTTCGAGGGTCCCCTTTAAGAGGATGTGAGAGGACGGCGTTAGCTCGCGGTGGCGAGCTTGCTGAAGTGACTAGTCTGAAATTTACCTGCAACGTTCAGGAAGCTGTGTTGCCGCGATGTAATTGCCAACAAGTGCTCATGGCAGGTGGCAATGGCAGCGACCGCCCGCAATCGCAATTGCCTCCAATGCTCAAATGCGATAGAGCAGTGCAGAACCAGCCTGGGGCTAGCGGCCTCACCGCCTTCTGCATTAGGGCAGATTATCGTCCTACTGAACGCTAGACCCACTTATTCCAGGCTCGATTTTGTTTTCTGCCGGGTCATTAATTTCCTCAACGGAACAAGACAAAGAATCCGGGGAAAGGAAAAGATGGCTGGGCCTTGCGTGTATCGAGCGTGGTGCTGTGGCTGCCTGCGCCGGCAGGTGAATTCTTCAGATCCCCGGCACAAGTCTCTGTCTCTGTCTCAGTCTCAGTCTGAGTTCCTTGAGAGCGCATCAATTGCCGGCCAGCCGTGAATGCAGCGCTGCCGTAGCCGTCAAAGTAGCTGAGCAATGTCGGCCCACTAGCAGCTGCAGCAGTTCTACCAGACTTGTTCGCGTGATTAAATGACAGATAGTCTGGGACTGGGAAGCGACATTGAATACCAAGATAGCTAGAGCTCTCTTTCAAAATTCAAGGTCCATCGAGCTCTTTGTCATCGAGCTCTTTGTCATCGAATCCGTCAACTCAATGTCTGCCGAGTGACCAGACACTTCCGCCCGTGTTGGTTGTGCCGTCAATGACGATTCTCACACCTCATCCAGTCGGAGCCAGATCCAGATCAATCAATGCATCAATCGAACGACTTCAGGCCCAAGGCCCCCATGAGGCCCCTACCAAGCTTGACTCTGCCCCTGACGGGGCCCCAGTTCCACTGACAGTCACCCGCCTGCCTCCTGGCCGACTGCACCACTCAGCCCGACTGCTGCTTATTAGGCCCCCATCCCCTTACCCATCCACATCCACATTGCTCGGTCGAGGCCTATTTCACCTTCCTCTCTTTCTCTCCTTCCCCTCCTCTCGTGCTTTATTAACGTTCAACACGTCGAGCCGAAGGCGTGCAGCATCTCCCGCCGCTGCATTGTGCCGTCTCAATTGATCTCGTGGTTAATATTGTTCTCCCGCTCGCAATTCAGGGTCCAGTGCCATCATCGCGCACCCGCTTTCCACTGATTGGCCCCGCGTTCCCTCCTTTTACAACCACAATCGACTTTTTGCCCGCCACTTTTCAAGACAAGCCATCGGCCCTCCGCCATCTGCCATCGCAACCCTCACATCTGCTGGCTGTGCTTAAGTACACGGCTCTGCCCTTGATAATCGAGGTAAGTCGGCCAACTTATTTCTTTGTTCCCGAGTCGAGCTCTGCCATGGTCTGCCTGTCCTTTCAATGCAGAGTCAAAGGCAGCGCGGGCTCCAGCTCTCCAAAACTCCTTCTGCACGCGATCAATGCCTACCACACCTCGAGGGGCACAATGGCTACACCGTCTCTTGTTATACGCAGGATGACGACGCGCCAACCTCAATCTGATCGTCATTGCTCGCCGTCGCGACATTTACAGCTGTCGGTCTCGTCTGCTTACACAAAACCAGCTCTTGTCTTAGACCGAGCCGTCGCCGAAAATCCACCCAAGCCCCGATGTCGTAAACCGAACCGCCGAGTAACCTTCTCCGATCAAGTCGACATGATATCTTCTTCATTTCTACCGACCCGCTTTCGCGGGGAGCCTGACCGCTCCCAAAGCTCTGCCACCCCATCACGTATTGGCAAGAAGCTGTCGCCTTTGCTGCAGCTCCTGGCAAGAGTGGCCTGCTCGCACCCGATTCATACCGTAGTCATCATCGCCGTTTTGGCGAGCACCTCATACGTTGGCCTGATCCAGGACAGCTTTTTCGAGGGTCCTACCAGCCTGTGTAAAGCCGACTGGTCGTCCCTTGTAGACGGCAGCAGGAATTTGATTGTCAGCCCCGACACCAATTGGCAGTGGACCAATGTTGAGCGAGATGCTGCTACTGTCAAGGACAGCAATCATTTGGCTCTTCTGACATTTGTCTTTCCCGATACGCTCTCGACCGATTCCGCCAGCTCTGCTCCTCGATCACACGTGGTTCCGACTCCCCAGAACCTTTCGATTACGCCACTTCCAGCCACTGAGAACTCCTTCATAACGTACAGTCAAGACAGCATTCTCGCCTATTCGATTCCCTTCAGCCAGGCTCCCGAATTCATCTCGGCTGCTCAGGAAATCCCCGATGAAGATGCTGAGGAAATCACGACTCGCCATGGGCGAGAGAAGAAGATGTGGATCATGAAGGCTGCCAAGGTCAATTCTCGTAGTTCCATCGTCAACTGGCTCAGCAATGCATGGGTTGAATTCATCGACCTTCTCAAGAACGCCGAAACCCTTGACATCGTCATTATGGTACTTGGTTATCTGTCCATGCATTTGACCTTTGTCTCTCTCTTTCTATCCATGAGACGAATGGGATCCAACTTTTGGCTGGGCATGAGCACGCTGTTCTCATCTGTCTTCGCGTTCCTGTTTGGCCTTGCTGTGACCACCAAGCTGGGTGTCCCGATCAGCGTCATCCTCTTGTCTGAAGGGTTGCCATTCCTCGTTGTGACTATCGGCTTTGAGAAGAATATTGTCCTTACCAGAGCTGTACTTAGTCATGCAATCGAGCACCGCCGAACGCAGGGGCGCGATGCTAAGCCGGGCAAGAAGTCCGATGCAGGAGAGACGCGGGATATCATCTCCTATGCAATTCAAGCTGCCATCAAGGACAAGGGTTATGAGATTTTGCGCGATTATGCCATCGAGATCCTGATTCTGTCATTGGGTGCAGCCTCAGAGGTTCAGGGAGGTCTTCAACAGTTCTGTTTCCTGGCAGCCTGGATTCTCTTCTTTGACTGTATCCTGCTTTTCACCTTTTATACTGCGATTCTGAGCATCAAACTGGAGATCAACCGCATCAAGCGACACTATGAGATGCGCATGGCCCTGGAAGCTGACGGCGTTAGCCGTCGTGTGGCCGAGAACGTTGCCAAGAGCAATGATGATTGGACCCAGTCTAATGGATCTGGATCCAAGAACACCACCTTGTTTGGCCGTATGAGGAGCAGCAGTGTGCCCAAGTTCAAGGTGCTTATGATCTCTGGTTTCGTTCTGATCAATGTGATCAACATCTGCACGATTCCCTTCCGCAGCCCAAGCTCCTTGTCAACCATTCGTTCTTGGGCCGGTGGTCTGGGTGGAGTCGTTTCCAGTCCTCCAGTTGACCCTGTCAAGGTCGCTGGCAAGGGCCTCAACGCCATTCTGTCCACTGCTAGAGCAAGTGGGAAGGCAACTCTGGTTACTGTTCTGACACCCATCAAATATGAACTAGAATATCCCTCCGTTCACTACGCACTGGGAACTTCTCTCGGCGACAGTGCAGCTGGAAATGGCAGCTCCGCTGTTCAATTCGACAACTATGGTGTTGGCGGCCGCATGGTGGGAAGCCTCCTGAAGAGCCTCGAGGACCCTGTCCTTTCGAAATGGATTGTCATCGCTTTGGCCCTCAGTGTCGGTCTGAATGGATACCTTTTCAATGTCGCCAGATGGAGCATCAAGGATCCTAACATTCCCGACCATAACATTGATCGCAAGGAACTGGCCCGGGCTCAGCGCTTCAACGAGACCGAATCAGCTACCCTGCCATTGGGCGAATATGTTCCCCCCACGCCGAGTCGCACTGAGCCCTCCACGCCAGCCTTGACCGATGATGAAGGCGATGGTTTATCCATGTCTAAGCTCAGGTCATCGCGCTCCCAGTCCCAGTCCGAGCATCGGCCAATCGAAGAACTAGAGAAACTGATTGCTGAGAAACAAACTCATGAGCTCAACGATGAAGAGGTTGTGACCATGTCCATGCGTGGCAAGATCCCTGGTTATGCCCTGGAGAAGGCTTTGAAGGACTTTACTCGCGCTGTCAAAGTCCGACGCACCATTATTTCTCGCACGAAGGCCACTTCTGAACTCACCAATGGACTTGATCGATCTAAGCTTCCTTTTGAGAACTACAACTGGGAAAGGGTTTTTGGTGCCTGCTGCGAAAATGTCATTGGTTATTTGCCACTCCCTGTTGGTGTGGCTGGTCCACTCGTTATTGATGGACAGAGCTACTTTATTCCCATGGCCACAACGGAAGGCGTTTTGGTCGCTAGCACGAGTCGTGGCTGCAAGGCAATCAATTCCGGAGGCGGTGCCATCACTGTCCTGATAAGCGACGGTATGACCCGTGGTCCCTGCGTCAGTTTTGAGACTTTGGAGCGGGCCGGCGCTGCCAAACTCTGGCTGGACTCGGAAGCTGGACAGAACACCATGAAAAAGGCTTTCAACTCCACCAGTCGTTTCGCTCGTTTGCAGCACATGAAGACCGCTCTAGCCGGTACCAATCTATACATCCGATTTAAGACTACTACCGGAGACGCGATGGGCATGAACATGATATCAAAGGGTGTCGAGCATGCTCTAAATGTCATGGCCACTGACGGTGGCTTCGACGATATGAACATTGTCACAGTCTCTGGTAACTTCTGTATTGACAAGAAGCCCGCCGCCATGAACTGGATCGACGGCCGTGGCAAGGGCATTGTTGCTGAGGCTATCATTCCCGCTGATGTTGTCAAGTCGGTGCTGAAGAGTGATGTTGATGCTTTGGTGGAGCTCAATGTTGCTAAGAACTTGATCGGGTCTGCCATGGCCGGTTCAATCGGTGGTTTCAACGCTCATGCTGCCAACATCGTAGCTGCCATCTTCCTTGCCACTGGCCAAGATCCTGCCCAGGTCGTAGAGAGCTGCAATTGCATCACCACGATGAAGAAGTAGGTCCTGCCCTTGGTGTGCGTTATCCTGCATGACATATGTTTTGCTAACAATCTCTGCTCTAGCCTTCACGGATCTCTTCAGATTGCTGTTTCCATGCCGTCTCTCGAGGTTGGTACTCTCGGCGGTGGTACCATCTTGGAGCCGCAGAGCGCCATGTTGGATATGCTTGGTGTACGAGGATCACACCCCACCAACCCTGGTGACAATGCCCGACGACTGGCACGCATCATTGGTGCTTCCGTCTTGGCTGGTGAACTGTCTCTCTGCAGTGCTCTGCAGGCCGGCCATCTCGTCAGAGCACATATGCAGCACAACCGAAGCGCAGCCCCGTCAAGAATCACGACACCTGCTCCTCCTCCCATGACGCCTGTGTCCTTGGCCATGACCAATGCTCAAGACAAAACCAACAAAAGTGCAGCGGCCCAACAACGGTCAAAGCGGTAAACAACAGTCTCAAGTTTCCCCATGGGTGATGGGCGAAACACACAGAAAAGGGGTGTTGTCGGAGTTCAAATTTCGCATTCCGGGAGTTTCATTTTTGTAACCATGCACAAGGCATTATATAGCAACTTCATACCTACATAGACGACACAATGCTACATATAAGGTCGAAGGATGGGTGTCCAGTATATCTAGCCCTAGACTGCCATTGTAATTACTATTCTTACAGCTCCAACAGTTCGTAACATCTGCCCGTGTCTTCCAATATGACTCGTGATTTAAACCCTCGTCTTGACCAAAGCAATCTCGTCTCCATCCATAGAAATCATCCTCACACCCTTGTCAATAATCCCTCGTCTGCACTCCTCCCACTGGTCCGGCATCACAGGCTTCGTCCCCTCCTCCACAATAAACGACCTGAACCCTTCCGCGAAGGCATGCTCGGCCGTAGCCTTGACACAAAAATCAGCCGCCAGCCCTACAACAAACACATCCGTCACACCAGCCGCTCTCAATCTACCGGCTAACCCACTGTCGCTGACACGAAAGGGATCATAGAACGCAGAGTACATTTCCACGCGCTCATCTTGGCCCTTGTCAATCACCTCGTCGATCTTTGATGTATCTAGTTCCGGAACGAGCTGTGCGCCCTTGGTATCCTGCACGCAGTGCGTTGGCCATAGCGTAGTCGTGTACGATCTCGTAGAGTCGCTGGGATGGATGATCTTGGTGGATGATGTGAATGGGGTCGAGTCGGCGTGGTTTTCTGCGAAGGAGATGTGGTTGGGCGGGTGCCAGTCTCGTGTGGCGGTTTTGAGAACGAAGGGAAGGTTGAGGAGGGTGTTTATTGTGTCGGCGATGGTGCGGCCTTGAGGGACGGCGAGGGAGCCATGCTGCGATTTGTTAGTAGGCGTGTAAGATTGGGGAGGAATAGAAACGTACGGGTGGACAGAAGTCTTCTTGGAAGTCGATGACTATTAGGGCTGGCTTGAATGGTTTGGCCATGGTTTTTGAATGGTGATGTGATGATGTGTGAGTGAGTGAGTTGAAGTGGGATGAGGTGAGGTGAGTGATGTGCGGGGCGATTGGGCTTGGTATCTGGAAGGGCTGACATGGAGAAGGTTGTGTGCCAGCTTTGTATGTTGATTGACAATGGCATGAAATATTTCACGCCGTTTTGGAAGAGGATTGGAGCATATAGAGTCTTGCGAGGTGATTCTCACCACGAAGACTGAATTTTTGGCCCAGTAAGCCTGTGGTACTGAGACTGATGATACCTGATTGTAGTCGCACATGGTGTAAGTCGCATGTCATGACGGCAAATGCGACCGGAGCAATGAAAGGTCGCTCGCAAATACGCAACTGGGACAAGACACTCTCGAACAAGGTATCCGTTTCACTCCTTTTTCCATACCAATATTAGGCATTTTGTCTCTACGTACAGATCCCAGGCATCGCGTATACCTACCTACCTTTACGATACACAATCGTATATGCCCCTCCGCACACACATCCATCGAATAACACCAGAATCCACTGATGAAAACGAGAATGATACATCTACCCCATTCAAGACACCTACTTCTCCTCGCATCGTCATGCTGCCTACTGCATCAGAACATGTAAACCGCATCCGCGCCGCAAGGGTTAGCAACCACAACATGAAAGTGAAAAATGACAGCTCGCCACGAATCCCGATCGTCGTCGGCATGTAAGCTGCATCGTCGCGTACCTTGGCATTCAACGGCGCCAAGGCCAGATGACCACGTTTATGATATCGTGCGTCAAATTTTATCTGTCACATAACGACGATCGAGATGGGTGTTCGAAATTTACAGCGGGCTGGGTTGCCGAAGGCAGTCGGGATGGTCAGAAAGGAAAAAACGTTTGAGAAAACGTTCATAAGAACAGTCTTACAGAGATTCCACAATACGAGAACCAGATTAACCATAGCCTGTCTTGTTTTACAATACCTCTACCGTATGCTTTGTTATGCAATCTCTAATGCAGACCACCAGCCCAAAAATAAACCAACGCCGCCCAAGTCCTACTGTACACCTCTGAGCAAGAAATCATCACTCCCCTGCAGAGGAGACCTCCGTCTTGGTCGCGCGCGAGGATACTCCCTTCGTCCTCTCCACAATTTCGGCCTTCTTAGTCTTGACCTTGGCACGTCTCCCGACAAAGTAGACATGACATCGTCCTCCAGGACAGGCACATCGTCCACTGGATCCAGCAAGTCAATCTTCCTCGACACATCGTCTGGCAATGCCGCCGTGAACACAGCGTGAATATCTCCATGCGGCGAAAACCCCGTGAAATGCCACCCAAAAAGCCCGCCTCGCTTCTTCCCGGCTGCCTTCCACAGGCGGCGTCTTTCAAAAATGCTTATGGCAATGAGCAGCGGGCCATTGAGAACCCGAATCATGGCCACGTTGATCGTGTGGAAGAATCGCGGCGAAACGAGCATCTTGAGTGGAAGAATAACGAGTAACGCAGCGATATTGAAAGGCGGAGGATACGCAAATAGGGAGTCGGACTTGACGCCCTCAAAAGTAAGCACTGTGCGACGAAATCGTATCTCGGCAGCTTCGTTGGCGACGATTTTGGAGAACGTATTCGTGAGGATAGCCACAAGGATAGTCAGAAACAGCGTGTTGCCGAGAAAAGCAAAAGCAATCATGAGGGCCGGGTCCAAGAGCACGTTGAAGCGTACCGATTCTTCTATCCCCGTGCCGTCGAGCCCGAACCAGATCCATAGAAGCCATTTTCCAACAGTCTGCCAAGAGGGTGTCGCATCCTGCGGCTGCTGCCTTGTGTCGATGAGCCACATCAGAGAAAGCAAGAAGCCTAGAAAACACCATATGGCGAGAAAACTTAGCAACGTGAAGTCCTTCATCATGGCGTGGAGCGAGATGAAGACGATATTCTGGGGCATCACGTTGAACGCAATGCGAGTGAGTAAAATAGGTGCCGCAATACATAGGATGTGAATCCCGTATCCGTTCGGAAATGCGCCGCCCAAGATATCGTAGACTCGAACGAGCACGTAAGCGGAGTAGATGACGATGAACGTCACGTCGAGAAAGGACCAGAGCATTTGAGAGTGCAGTTCCCATCCATGTTCAGTCACCGAAGCGAATTCCTGCAGAACCCATCCGGCAGTGTATACCACAAAAGCTGCCTCCCAGTGATTATACGGCCTGTGCTGATTCACCATGGTCATGACGTACAAGACCACCAGCACCATGAACTGTACCATCTCAATGAGCGCTCTTATTTCGGGGGATAATCAACCTTCTGTGATTGAGGATTCTCGACTCCCGCGGATCATATAGTTGCATGGGACGGTACTTGTAGTGGTCTGGTAGAATGTCCAGAAACGAGAGCGGCGTGTACACAATCTTGCCCCTATGAACGGCCTCGACGAGCCTCTGACACGCCGCGGAGCTGATGAACGCTTTGCTCTCTGACAGAATCGCCAGTTCCAATGCCGTGAGCTTCCTTTCGTGCCCGCCACGCTGCTGAATCGGCCATTGGGCATAGCGCCCCTCGCGCTCGACATCGTACGGTGCGCCGTGGAAAGGGTCAAACCCTTCGACAAGAATCTGCGCTAGGAGCAGGAGGCCTGCGTTGCCGGGGTTGTCTTCGTGGAAGCGGCGAATGACACGGGTGGCTACGAGTTCGCAAAGAATAGCTCGTGCTCGATTCACGCTCTGGGCTGCTAGGCCGGATTGCTCTTTGAGGAAGAAGACGCGGTTGGCGAGGAGACAATAGACTTGGTGGTTTTAGTATCACGGAACGAGTCAGTATTGGTAGCGACGGACTGAACAAACATACTAATGGATATGTCTTTTGTTTCGTACAGTCTGTCCACGAGTGGTCTCACGATGAGTGCATTCAAGCTCGGTTGCCGGAAATGATCCAGCGTATACGGATCATCTAGAGCAGAATGCCAAAGTCAGCAACGGACCTCTCATCCTATTCGAGTCATTATACATCAATTCGTACCAATACTAGCCAGAACCAGCCGTCTCACCCTGTCACACGTCAATATGTACTGAAAGACCCGTGAGAAAAGAAGAACAGGCATTTCCCAACATAGACATACCGATGGAGTGTCACATAGACTGACGGCGCACCAGGAGACTCTGTACCTTCCGGTGAAGGAATGTCTGCCTCTGGGTCCTGTGGAGGGATGCTGTCATTGTCGCTGAGCCAATCCTCGGGGGCGTCCATATTTCCATCAATTGCAGATAATGACAGGAACCGAAACTCATTTTTTTTTTCTGTCAGTTCCCAAAAAAAGCACGATTCTATGTCTATATAGGTCTATTTAAGGTGTGAAACAAAGTTCCCAGGTGGCGTGGAGGGGTGGCCGGAGGGCAGGTAATTGTAAGAGGGGCGATCTCGGACCGTCGTCAGAAACGGCGGATGAGGCAAACTTGTGAGGTCCTAGGCAAGATATCTCCGGGGCGATCATTCTTACGATGGATTCATGCGCGTATGCGTTCCGGCATCGCCTGGGGAACTGATTCGCTGAGTCCGTTTACAGACATTCAGCGGTGTCGCACAGTCCATTGTTAGCACGGGTATCGTGGTGTCGACACCACGAGAGATATGGACGTCTGAACATGCTCTCGGGGATGTCTTTTTTAGTCGCCGCGCGTTGACTCAAGAATTCCGCTGCGAGACGCATTGTTCTTTGATCATATGACGGCACCGGTTGTGTTACAATTGGGAAGTTGTGCTGTAAGTGCGGTGGCTCTTGGGTGCGCCAATTGGGTCCGTCGATGTAAGGGTACATCAGGTCGAGTGAATGGCTTGCAAAAGTATATGCATGAATACTTATTGCAGCTAAAAGAAAATAAACTTGACGAGTAGCAATCTGATGAGGCTTTCCACTTTGTTCATGGGTAATGAAGCAGGACCCGTTTTGGTGCTATACAATCGACTGTCTGCAGCCAGAACCGTCTGTCGCTCTCATGAGGCTTTCGGTTACACGGCCGAAATACAGGAGCGCTGGTACGTTTATTCATCAAAAATCAAGTCGAAGGGCAAGTTACACAACAAGGGTCGTTAAAACTGTGGATATGAGACAAAGATTCAGGGATTAAAAAAGAAAAGAACAAAAAAAGAATACAAGAACACATCTCAATCGTGTAACTTATAGGAAGAGCCCGATGTGGGGGTCGAACCCGCAACCTTGAGATTTCGTGTGCTCGTAAGAGTCTCACGCTCTACCGAGAGAGCTAACCGGGCCGGATGAGGAAGTTCTCTACCGGGTGTGTCCTGGTTTGATGAAAGGGTTGTCGTTATTTTGCTTTATACACCTTTGGCCAAATCCTCTTTTTGTGGGAAAATTTTTCTCAGGCCAAAGCTTTGTGTGAGTGGAGATTGTGCGCGAGTTGTGATTTGGCCAGAGATAAAGTAGGTACGGCGGTTGAAAAAACCTGTGGGTCCCCGTATCAGAGCGTCTTGTGTTCTGGAGCGGGCTGTACTGTAGTTGTTGTTGCCCATCATTTGCTAGTTCAAGCCCCTTCCCCACCTGGTCATCAGTAATAAACAAGGCATCACTCCCTTGAATATAATTCTGCATATCTTTCCTACTCGAGCGTTAAAGCAGAGCGATATTAAAGAGTAAGCGGCCAATCGATCTATTCATTTGTTTGTAGAGATAGCAATAAACCTTGGAAGTGACTGCAAGAGACCCGCTTTTTACTACACAAAAATTGTTTTGGTGTAGTAAAAAGCGGGTCACTGCTATATATGTATAAATGAGGCTCACAACAGACCAGTTAGTGTTGGATGATTAGCACCGCGTTCCCTACAGGAATAGTAGTGGAAACGCCTTTTTGCGGTGAATCATGAGTACAGGCTTGAGTCTGTCGGACTCGAAACGGAACTGGGATTAGCTGGACCACAAAAAGGAACCCCTTGGGCTTGGACTTTTGTTCCTTCACCCGCTTGTGAAATATTATAGCTATCATTGAGAAAGGATCCCGTCTAGTTAAGGAGAGCAAGTGGCATGATACGTCATTTCAAGGATACGACGTGCACTACTAGCAGGTAGGTTCCCGATGGCATCGAACACTCAATGTGATGGTGGGAACGGGTCAGAGGAAACGTGAGAATAAAATTCTATACCAAAGCATTACCAGCCCAACGTATCTATGTCATATCTCCATTATTCCCTTTTCATCTCGCAAACTTTCGACGGACGACACGCTGAGTTTTGCTCACGCGCGTCGAATTCCTTCTCTTCGAAGCAACCATACTATCCCGCGTTTCCTGGTCAGTCACTCCATACCTCTGAAGCTGGGTATACGGAAGGGTATTCTTACCGATGATACAACTCAAGGCTACATGAGCCGTCGCCCAAGCCACTCAAACCAGCATCCTCCAGCTGCCGGTGGAGGGCTGCATGGCGAGGCGAGAGAGAAACTCGCAATGACGCATCATTCAGCAGCGAACGGTTAGAAGAAAACGTTGACGAGACGGCTGATGGTGCGGTGGACCTAGACGACCAGGAGTCTGTCGACAGAACATCGTGGATGTTCGTGTCCGTACCGTCATCTGCAGCAAATGTCGAGATCGCGGGCATCTCACGGAAGTCTGCTCCGTCTCCCTGCAACCAATCTGCGCTGAGCATCCCCGTGTTGGCATCCTTTCCGGCACCCGCAATTGGTAAACAGCCTCACGTGTCTAGTTGCACCACCGGCGGGGTTGTGTAACGTCCCTGAGAAGGAGCATGTTGCTCCGTCGCACCTGCCATGCGCTTCTCCAGATCATTCTCATCGTTGAGATATGACTGAAGGGAAAAAGACATCTCAGGTGATGATGAGACAGTGCTTTCCACCATGGGAGGGACAGAGAACGGGGTTTCTACCCACGGGCCAACTTCGCCTGTTTGATGAAGGACCCGTGTTTCTTGGGGCACAAGGGGCAGCAATGGTGCTTTCTCAGTTTCGAGGACTGCGATTGTGCTGCGAAGATGGTCGATGATCTTGATGGGACTATCAGATTATGCTCTGGTCAGCATCTCAAGTTCCTTCGACGTTCGGATATGAAGCATGCAGCGACGAACATCTTGTCATGGTCTCCCTTGACCGATCGAGTGGTACGCTCCTTTCCGGGAAACATTGTCGGCGCTGCCATAGATCCTGGGACTTTTGTGATACGCTATTCAGAGGGATTTAGTGAGAGGCGGTCCCTAGACGAATGCCAGACGCCTTGACAGCTGTGAGAGACAACAAGATGACAAGTCCTTTCGGCCAGCTGAGTGCAGTGAGTCTTGCTCTGCGGTAGAATGCTTATACAACGGTCTCGAGTTCGTTGTTGAAACGTCCTCACTCTTGCTTTTAAGCTCGATAGTCTCGCATTATGGACGAGGAGGAAGAGGAGGTGGTGGGCGGCAGTTGTGCACTCCGGAAATAATGAGAGATGCCAAAATAAGCAGCGACTCGTTTCTTTTGACACCAAATCAAGGAGGGACAGCCACTCCTTCACGGACGGGTGTGTGTGTGCACACTAACCGCATTCCCGGGTCCTGGTGTGTACCAGAGAGACGGCTGGCACCTGTCATTTCCATCCATCTCTCACTTTCTAGCTGGCGTGTTGCGCTACCAGGGTCGCTGAGCAGGGAAGGGGCATCCATCAGCCGCTTTTTGGGAGTGAGAGGAAAAAGGTGACATTCGTCAGAGCCAATTTCCCGTATGGATCCGAAATAGATGTGTAGAAAGGCGTCCACTGAGCCGTGAGCGTGCCGCGTCAACGATGGACGCCTTTTCCGTAGTGCTGGGACAGTGGGCTGAGATTTGCACCGAGAGCTAGGCCAAAGCTCAGGAGAAGCAGAGGCTCCGAATTCCTTCATTGGCGCGAATGGGGATCGCCAGCCTTGTTGGGCCAGTTGCAGACGCCATGCCGTGTAAGTGCCATCAGCTCCATGTGCTCCTGTGCGCTTCAAGTGGGCTTGCAGAGCCTTGTTGTCTCTCGGCTGCAGGTCGACGTGCCCCTGTGCTTGTTTTCTCCTTTCCTTTCTCAAAAAAAGGCCGATGCAACATGTGGCATAGCTTCTGATTGGGAGGGAAACGGGGAGGGCCATCCAGTTAGAATGAGGTCGACCAGCGTAATGCACACTCCGAATCCTAGTGTCCCACGCAGTCGGTACACGCGGTTCGCTTCTTGCTCGCCCTCCATTCGAACATGAGGAACGCACCACGGTGTGGAAGCTCCCAAACTCCCGGGACGATGGGGTTGGGCCTCCATCTCAGCCACTTGGGATCTTTCTTTCCGCCTCTCGTCGGCCTGTTTGATGTGATGGGCGCTGCTCCGGTGTCTTGGAGGAAGCAAGGTATTTCGTATCGATGCAAAAGGTGATGGGGCTATATCTACAACAGCAGAAAATGAACCTCATTGATCGAAGGAGAAGTGATCACTCGCATAGAACTGTAAAAAGAAAGAGTGACTCGCACACCTTCACGTGCATGCTTCTGATTTTGAGCCACTCAGATGCCGCGGAATCCAACTCCGAAAAATCGGCGGATGTCTGAGATGCGGGATTACGGTTCTCAGATTTTCCATAGATTACCGACGAAAAGTCAGACAAAGTACCGAAGCGTCCGTCATTTATCGGCAAAACTGGGAGGATGATGTGAGTTTGAAGGCAGAGACAAGAAGTAAGAGTTGCCCTGCAGTGGTGGCATGAAGGGCGGTCTTGGAGCCCGTTCATCCAATGCACGGCATAAAATCGTTGTCCCGGTTTTGGGAGAAAAAGCTCCCGAAGGAGGACCGTTCTCCTCAGACGACATGACTGTTATCGGGAAAAAGTAAAACACAGCCCTCAGAATGGCACGAGGTTTGGAGAGCACAACGCGAGGGGAAGTGTGGCTGCCTGCATTAGGTTGTCTGCAGGGGCTGATTTAGATGCAAACACCACTTGACACGTCGCCTATTCCAGCAACACTATTTTATACGCATTTCCTTGTTAGTCATTAATACGCCTTGCCCATGAGCGATAGGGCTTGCCATTTTTCAATTTGCGCCTGGACGAATGTGAGTCTTAACCTGCCCCATTCCTGCTGTAAGCTTGATTGAGGAGTCGCCTTGTCGTCAAGAGGTCGCGCTCGTAGGTGTGGGAGAGCAAACTGCATCGTCTGCCCGATAGCCGCTCTCTGCATATTTGGATGCCGGGCTGTGATGTGTTTTTAATCATGCAAATCGCATGCGCTGTGTCCAACGCCGTCTTCCCTCTCAAGCTTTTATTCAGTCTCGTATTGATGCGTAAACCCCATCTCTGACACGCTCAGGAGGCTTGTCATCTTGTTTTGGACAGTCTTGCTTCAACGATGGAGCTTCCCCAGTGACGCTTGTCCGCAGCTTTTCGGGAATGAGTCTTGACAAGAGCGCCATCGCTGCGACGGTTGCAATCACCAGATACCGAAACTCTGTCGGCACACCTCTTCTGAGGTCCTAGCCTCTCCGCTTCATCACATCGGTAGATAGAAACATGCGTACTGCTTGTCAGAATTAGCAAAAACCTCGCAAGAGTGAGTCCTGACGCGGTATGCATGATTCTCATGCGATATGCCGAGAAGCAAGGAGCATCGTAAATCTCCGAGTTGCCCCCGGTGACCCATCATATTATCCTCTCGTCTGTACGATCGTCGTCTTCATCAGCATGTATGAAATCAGGAGGTGAATGAATTGACACGTCAGTAGATGACCGACTCGTCAAGTCGAGAGCCAGATGGTCTCTAAACCCAGAAAACGTGTCGTATCAGGCCAAGGCTGTATAGGGCCGGCTGACCAGTGTCCATAACACAGATGTTCGCCATTGTTTTCTGACAAGAATTGATGGGGATCTTTGAGGTGCCGCTTCCTGTGACTTTTGAAAGTGTATGGCCGTCATGTGTGGATATTCAACACGCAACTCCCATGAAATTCGAGATGAGATGCACTTGCACACTATTTTCTGCCAGCTATTCCCAGATTCCATTGATGAAGGATGTTCGGTATTAAGACGCCAAGGCTTCAAATATGGTGAAGCTTCTCTCGCAGACTGTAACTTGAGCCAATGCGTGCCGAATTCATATATGAGATGTGGACATTGGATTTCCGCCGTAGATCGCGCCCAACTAGGTGAGGCATCGAACTGGTCGGAGAATGAGGAATATATATGCTCGCCACTGCCAACATTGCATGTGCCATCTTGGAGCAAATTCGCGTCGTCAAGCAAACTTGGTCACGTAGGAGAGCCTATTGCAACGGACACTGATACTCAAAAGCAGAAGCAGTGCAGTGACGACACTCGGAAGCAAAGGAGTCGTGATGTCCGGAGACGCCGTCCAGCTTCGGACAGCGACCCGACAGCGAACCGGAGGAGTGATAGGCGCAAGGAAAGATCCATGGGCACGTCAGAACACGATTTGATCCATCTCACCTCAAACAAATGGGCGCCACCCCCGTCGCCTGTCTCCATTCCGTGCAAGTTGGCACTGGAAGCGAGATCGGGTGGCGGGGCCGTTGGGCGGGTCGACAGGGGACTAGACGCTTCAGCAGTAAATACCAGGCAGCTTCAGGTGCCGGATTGGCCCTGGCCTGACCTGGAGTCTGGAGTCCGGTGAGTGTGCCAGTGTCCGTTGTCCACGGAGAATTCGGCAAGGGCGGAAACGACGTCATTTCAAAAGGCCGGATGCGATAGCAAAACGTCTGCTTCGATAACGCGCCGCTCACGCCATGGATCAAACCAGCCTGCCAGACTTTAAAACCGGCTCGCACCCCTCAATTTGCTGCCGATAAAATAAATCCTCCCGTCCGTGTCTGTGTCCTTGCCAATTCGCTTCGTTGTCCCAATAACACTGACCCAGCGACAGCCCAATTTCCATTTCCGCAATGGCGTCCAAAACCAACGAGCTGCCAAACTTCACTCTCAGCGACTATGTCAAGTTCTTTGCTGCCGGCGCGCTGGCGGCCACATCTACGCATGCGGTAGGCCACGCCTTAATTTCCGCTCTCCCCAGTGCTGTTCTATGCTGTGCTTTCTGGTGATTGAATGTTGTTGGCACTAACTAGCTCTTTTCTACGCAGGCCGCAACGCCAATTGACGTCGTCAAGACGAGGATCCAAGTCGATGATGCCATGAAGGGCCCCAACATGGTCAAAGCGGCGCGCACCATTGTCGCAAACGAAGGCACATCCGCGTTGCTGACGGGCTTCGGCCCAACCGCCGTGGGCTACCTGGTGTAAGGTGGCGCCAAGTTCGCCGGCTACGAGTACTTCAAGAAGCAATATATTTCCCTGGTCGGTGGCCCAGAGAAGGCAGTCAACAGCCGCATGGCCATCTATCTGGGAGCCAGTGCGACGGCCGAGCTGTTCGCCGATGTCCTGCTGTGTCCGCTCGAGGCGACTCGAATTCGTCTGGTGTCGCAGCGAGGTTATGCCACCGGTCTGACGTCCGGCTTTATGCGAATGGCACAAGAAGAGGGTTTCCGCGGGTTCTACTCGGGATTTGTGCCGCTGCTTTTCAAGCAAGTGCCTTTTGCGGTGGGACAGTTCTCGGTCCACGAGGCTGTCAACGAAATTATCTACCGGGCCATGGGACCTGAGCGAAAAGCCAAGCTCACCAGTCTGGAATCTACCGGTGTCGAGCTGACGTCTGGCTTGGCCGCCGGTGCCGCGGCAGCTGTTTTGTCGCATCCCGCTGATACTTTGCTCTCCGCGATCAACAAAGGTGCCGGTGACAAGAGCCAGAGCGCCACGAGCAGAATGTTCCAACTTGCCAAGGAATTCGGTCCCAAGCGCTTGCTGTTGACGGGCCTCGGGCCCCGTCTTGTCATGACCTGCGCTTTGGTATCCGGTCAGTTCGTCATCTACGCGAAATGCAAAGAATTGACTGGCGCTCCACCAAGCATTGAGATTCACAAGGAAAAGGCGCTCTAAGCGGTCGCGTGTCGGGAATGGAATTATTGGAGTTCGGAGTTTCTTGATTATTTATTAATGTAGACTTGCAAAGCATCGAGTCCGACTTTCAACGTATTGGCGCAAAAGTTGCTGATGTCGAAGGGGTGGCATGACGTCAGTTGGCGTAGGTAGGAGCTATGAGGTATAATTAGATATATACACCGGTTTTTGCACTCAGAAAGTGTCATGCCTTCGCCTACACATGCGGGTACAAATGGCAAGGCGGTTCGACCCCATATGCCAACAAAGCAGTTTGTTTACATAACCATTGGTCCAATCATACCCTCATGAATTATGTCACGACATTGTGTCCACGTCATCAATTAGCTGCTGACGGTTCGGGGAAACCACCGATTATCGGCGAAGAACCTTTCCTTTTTACAAATTCTGCTTGGTTGAGTATTTACAACGAATTGCACTGGTCACCTGACTCTGGACGAATTCTCTGGACATGATGTTTTACACCTTGAATGTCTGCGATGGAATCTTACCAGCCGTATTGCTGGCGGTAGTTCCTCCTCCAGTCATAATCCCACGGATTTCCCTTTATGTAGTTACGCTGAACATAGTACACGACGGGTCTTTGAACGCTCTGTTGACCCTCTCTATCAAGGATCTCCGACTCATCAAGATAGTCGTCATATTTTTTAGAAAAACTTCTTTCTTTAAAGTAGAGTAGTCCGCTCACATCGCCATCGCCCCATTGGAAAATAGCATTCATATATAGCTTGCTTAAACACGCTGGTTTGCTAATGCAGTAATCTAATAGGGGGCGCAAAACACCTTCGCGGATTTTCGAGAACTCGATGCTAACTTGAGATGGCCCCGTCCTCTGGAGGAACTTGATCAGGTCTGGATCTTCAAACTCTAAGCCCCTTATTCTGAAACTTTTGAGTCGAAGTAGCTTATCAATGTTAGCCATATTCTCGATAATGCGTTCGCGCGGGAAACCCGCCTTTGAATGCTTCTTAGGCCGGCCGCTTCGGTAATAATGCATATCCAAATCTCTCAGCTGGGAGCAGACAGATAATATGTTGGCCATGCCTGAGACATTTTTCGCATCCAGAGACTCTTGTATCCGTTTCTCTTCGTCGGTGGCAATTTCGTCATTGGAACAGTTAGGTACACTATTATCAAGCCAAGAGGGCTGATCTGTTCGCTTGTCAGGTCGATAGCGAAAGACTCGATCAGTGAGGCTGATTGATAGTTTTGTGAGACATCTAAATGATTCAGCGATACCGGGGTCTTTCCAGTCGACCCTGTTGATTTGGTCGCAAGCAAGGCTACATCCAGTCGAATCCACACGATTAAAGATGTTGAGTTGTCGAATGCGTAATTTACTTGCTGTCAGTGCGCGCATTGTCATGGTGAATGATTCAGTTGTACACTCCCAGAGGCCTTTCAGTGGTTCAGACGGCCCTAATTTGAGCGGAACATCCCTTTGGCCGTCTTTGTTGAGGTATACGACATGGATGGAGAGTGACGGCAAGGTTCCATCTACGATGTGCTTTGCTAGACATTCAAATGCCTTGGTAAGCAATTTGGCAGCATTGTCCCCCAAAGGCTCGTAAAGACATATTCTCTTGGAGTCATACTCCTCGTTCTCTGGTGAGTCGTGGATGAATCCCGTTACACAAAGGTCCTGGACCTGACAAGGCAAGCTTCCGGCTTGCATAGTCTTAGAAAATCTAAGCAGCGAACACGGTGTAAGGTCAACATTCTTGTAGACGAAGAATCGGTTGAACGAGCGCTGTGAAGAGTTTGTGGCCAAAAAGGTGGACGTGAGCCGGAGATTACAAATGTCAACCAGGTCTAGCATTTGGATAATGGACTCAATAATCTCGGGAGGACAGCGTAGGAATCCAAGCGGCATGATGGGATCATGGAACTGCCCTGGGGTTGCCTTGAAACAAGAACAGTATTAATCGAATACGATTCTTGAGGAAGCCCTTGGCTTACTGTAGACCTGCATGATGTTACAGTTGTCCAAAAGCACTTGCAGGCAACCATTCGCACTTGCGGGGTAGATCGAATTATTGATATGAACCAACAGCACTTCAATTTATCGACATGTGATGGCTCTTCGATCATGCGCCACCATGGGTGAAGAGTCCAAATGCAGCAAAGGGCAGAGTGGTTGTTGCGCCAGGTACTCGAGCTGCCAGGCCCGTTGTGTACAATGTGAAGAACAATTGGCGTTGGTAGCTATTCATCATGTGGCTTTCCTATTCAGTATTGTCGACGGCCACTTGCCGTAACGCGGTGGAGCATGGTTGACGATGCATCTCAGGTGAACAAACATGGGAATGAAGGAAATCCCGAATCGGCGAAATTGTTCTGTCCTTGGGCAACACGATGGTCGATAAGGTAACGGGATTGCCTAATATATTTGAGGAGAGAACATTGAAGAGAGAAAATGCAGCAAATCCTGGGAAATGTTTGCATCTTTTTGCGCCAGGGCATATATGGAAGGAACATGAGAGCTCCTTCTTGTTTGGTCATGGCAATGTCGATTTGCTTTGGCCACGACAGCGAGCACTCGGTGAAGGTACCTGCTCGGTACTTGTAGGCGCGGTATGTCGGCTGGGAGTCTTGTTCTGACATAAGACAAACACGCCATCTTATGGGCCAAGAATATATTCTTGTCAGTTGTGTGCTTATATGCATCCAGACTATCTCGCATATGAAAATAAGACCCGTCATATTTACACCCGCTGACATTTACCTCCCGTGCTCAAGAATCCTCCCGTCCTAGAATGGGTCGGACGAGTGGTCGAGCACCAAAAGGGGCTTTTGGAGGGAGCGTGCGTGTACTCGGCGGGTACGTTGTTGATTACTGGGAATTCCTTCGCCCGCTTCGAAGGGGTTTCGCCTGAGGGCATGTAACAGGTACTCGGACGTAGTGGAGCTTGTGGCATCAAGAGGAGTAGTTGATACGCGCAGTCAAGGTCAGCAGAGTCAGCATCAGCCCCTTTTGCTGATCCCCCGGTGCCTGTACCCACTGAGTAGCGTTCCAAGGCTGCCAACAGCGTCAATGTGCCTGCCAATGCCACTGTCAGCGCAGGAATTGGGCTTCAGGCTCCGGGCTTCAGAGTTCCACGGCTGGGCAAAGTGGCGCTGCGCCGGGTCTAGTCCAGTGGTCTAAGTCCCCTACTCCATACCTACTCCATAGTCCTGCCAGAGGCGGACGGCACATGGGTCCAGGCTGCATCTGCATCCACCACCACCGACAAGGCCACGACACCTCGATCAACCATACACGCCTCTCCTGCTCAGACCACGTTCCAACCATTCTTCTCGCTTCACCATTCACGCTCTTTCTCAGCAGTCATCTGTTAGCCTCTTCCGCACCGAGGTTTGTCTGCTTTTTCTCTTAACTCGTCTTCTCTAGGTATGCCACTGGTCCGCCGCGCTATTGTTCTCTTCCCTTCCAAGGACCCTTGAAACCCTTCGCAATCGCGCCTGGCACATGTTCGATCCTGAGCTGGCGCCCATTGCGCAGCTTCGTACATCTAGTGAATCGGCTGACTGAAGTGCTACAGGAGCTCCTACGTTCTCTCCAGATACCCTGCCGATTTTTCAGATGTGTTAATCTCGATTTACTTTGCGACTCCTTTCATTCGCCTTTGTGGCTCTTAATCCTTCAACATGAAGGCTTTATCCTGGGCTGGTCTCCTTAGCTTGGCTGCGCTGTCCTGCGCGAGCCACGTCTCTAGAGACTATGACAACAACGACTACTATGTTCTGCATCTCGATGCTGATGCAAAACCAGAACAGGTTGGCTCGCGCCTAGGATTGCGACACGAGGGCGTCCTGGGCAGCCTGGCCAACCATCACGTTTTCCGATCCCTGAAAGCCGGACACGATGTTGTCAAGAGACATATCGCGGAAAACAAGTGGAGAAGGCGTGGGCTCGGCGAAACCGACGTTCTTGACAGCGTTCTGCTGTCCACCAAGCAGGAGGCTCGACAACATCTGCATAAACGAATTATCCCGTCACCTCCTCCCGGCTTCGTGTCGCCGCGTGCGGATAACCTCCCCGTGGCCTCTGCTGTTAAGCAACAACAGCACGTCATGTCACAATTCAGCATCAAAGATCCAATCTTCACCGAGCAGTGGCACCTGTTTAACCCCATCCAGCTTGGGCACGATGTCAATGTGACTGGTGTATGGCTGGAGGGTATCACTGGTAAAAACTCGACGGTTGCCATCATCGACGACGGTTTGGATATGAATAGTCTTGACCTGAAAGACAACTACTTTGCCGAGGGATCCTACGATTTCAATGACAGAGATGCCATACCAGCTCCCGAACTCTCGGACGATCGCCATGGAACTCGATGTGCCGGCGAGGTCGCGGCGGTACGCAACGATGTCTGTGGACTGGGTGTTGCGTATGAATCAAAGATTGCCGGAATCCGAATCCTCAGCAAACCCATCAGCGACGCCGACGAAGCGGAAGCCATGATGTACAAGTACGACAAAAACCAGATTTACTCTTGTTCTTGGGGCCCACGTGACGATGGCCGTACAATGGAGGCACCCGGCGTGCTGATCAGGAGGGCCATGCTCAAATCAATTCAAGAAGGCCGAGGTGGGCTGGGTTCCATATACGTCTTTGCGAGCGGCAACGGTGCCGCCAGTGACGATAACTGTAATTTCGATGGCTACACCAACTCCATCTACAGCATCACCGTGGGCGCTGTCGACAGAGCCGGCCAACATCCTTACTATTCCGAGCACTGCTCAGCGCAGTTGGTTGTAACATACAGCAGTGGCAGCGGCGACTCTATTGTAAGTACAATTCGAACATGAGCCCAACATTATTTGCGTGTCTTCTAACACAATCTAGCACACCACCGACGTCGGTGTAAACAAGTGCGCCACCGGGCACGGAGGCACATCTGCCGCCGCGCCTCTTGCCGCCGGTATCTTCGCTCTGGTCCTCGAGATTCGACCCGATCTTGGCTGGCGAGACATGCAATATCTCGCCATGGACACGGCAAAGCCTGTTGCCGATGAGCACGCCGACTGGCAGCAAACCGCCATTGGCAAACAATTCAGTCACGTTTTCGGCTACGGCAAGATTGACTCGTACGATCTGATACAGAAGGCGAAGACCTGGAAGAAGGTCAAGCCTCAGGCATGGTTCTTCTCGCCCTGGCTTCATGTCAAGAAGGCGATCCCCGAGGGAGACCACGGATTAATCGTCAGCTTTGACGTGACAGAGGAAATGTTGAAGAAGGCCAATCTCGAGCGACTGGAGCATGTCACTGTCACGATGAATGTTAATCACACACGACGAGGTGATATAAGTGTTGGCTTAATCAGCCCTTCGAACGTGGTCAGCCACATCGCCACTGCCCGTAAGGATGATAATGCAAATGCCGGCTATGTCGATTGGACATTTATGACGGTTGCTCATTGGTGAGTTGCGTCGAGGTTTACTCATACTAATATACGAATACTAACATATCGAGCAGGGGTGAGAAGGGAGTAGGAAAATGGACATTGGTCGTCAGGGATACTAAGGAGAACGAGAACCAAGGTACATTCGTTGATTGGCACCTGAAGCTGTGGGGTGAGGCTCGCGACGCAGACAAGGCCACCAAGCTTCCCATGCCAACTGAGCATGACCACGATGACCACGACAAGATTGAAACCATCTCCGCCCCCGCAGCCACCTCAACCCTGGGAAGCTCACCTGATGCCACCCACACGCATATCGAGAAGCCCACCGACCATCCTGACAGACCTACCAAGCCCAGCGCAACACCAGAAGTGACGCCCACCAGCGACGCTGCCGCAGCAACTTCCACAACTCCATCATCATGGATCAACAAGTTCCCAACATTCGCATCTTCGAAGAAGGTCTGGATCATCGGAGCAGCCAGCCTCATCGGCGTATTCTGTCTTGGAATCGGCGTCTACATCTGGGTAGCCCGTCGCCGGCGTCTCCGCAACGACACACGCAACAACTACGAATTCGAACTCCTCGACGAGGAAGAAGGAGATGGCCTGAACGGCGGCGAAAAGGGCGCAGGTGGTCGTCGAACACGCGGCGGAGAGCTCTATGACGCGTTCGCCGGCGGAAGTGAAGACGAGGAAGAGTTTGACGAGTACAAGGACAGGTCCGCCGAGAGGCTGCCTCGTGACGAAGAGAGCGATCAGTATGTTGTCGGCGAGGAAAGCGACGATGAGGACACCTCGGGAAGGGCTGAGACGAAGCCCCTGGGTGGACAGCGATCATAGACTGTGCGGCGTTGTGTGTGTGCAGCAAAAAAAAGAGGAAGTCTGTGTCTTGATTAGGTGTTTTGGTCTGCTTGAGCCTTGCGCGTGTTTTCTTTGGGAATACCGCGTGTTGATAATTCCTTGAAAGGTGTATGCATGGGTTGAGGGAGCTTACTCGCAGCATCTGTCTAGCATATGAATACACTGTATTGGATTATTTTACATTAATGGTACTTTTGAAGAAAGATCGTGTCGGTGGTATTAGAAAATGATTGACAAGGAGATGTATGAACTGAACACATCTGTGCCTATGGCAATCCTATCCTACTTAGCTGGAGAATACCCTATTGTCCTCTGGATTTTACCAAATAACGGTGTCCACTTGCGTTTATCCTCATCATGGTGTGGACTAAGACTGTCGGCTGAACAGTAATATGACAGGAAACAAAGTAATGCGAAATTGATATCAGTGAATTAGAGCACGAATGTGTTACCCCAATACATCGCCTTCACAGCTACGCGTCTCGACGATCTTGGAAGATCCATAATGAAATAAATTGTCCCGCTACTCTCATTGCTTGTTCAGACGACTCAAATACACATACTGTACCTCAGTATGGTTCACAGTTTACAAAAATACTTCAAAATGTGTATTGCAATCAAGTATTCTCAATTCATTAGGTGCTCGCCAACGCCATTTTAAAACAACAAATTGCCAAACTTTACCTCCTCAAACTTCCATTTAGCCAGGACCAAGATCAAGCAGCTACCAAGCCCTCCTTTTCCATCTCCTTGATATACCGCTCCCACACATCAATCACCTCTCCGTAAAATGAAACATGCGCATCCGCAAGACCACCCAGCTGCGCCTTAAACTCAGCCTTCTTGATCCTCTCAAAGTCAGCAACTTCCCGCACGACCTCGTCGTCAAACATGTCGCTCGTGGCTCTGGCCCTCTCGACCTCATTCGTGAGTTCCTCCACGCGTAGCTCTAGCTTTCTTTGTCTCTCACGGCGGGCCTGCTCGTGGTCCACGCCACGAACGTCCTCGATTTTCGCGCGGATGAAGGATCCTGCGCCCGACGAGGCGTATCCTGACTGGAGGGAGTCGTGCTCTGTGGTGGACTTGTTCAGGTACTCTGTTAATTGTTCGTAGTCGAGCTGCTTCTGCTCGCGCGCGCGTAGGAGGTTCTTGAGGCTGAGGGAGAAGGCTTGCATGTCGCGCAGGGAGCCGAGGTAGTCTTGGTCTGTGACATCGCGCAGCTGGTGGAGGTGATGGGCTGTGTCTTCGATGGAGGCGGCGAAGGCGTGGACGGCTGGCTCGACGCCGGGTTCGAGGGTGATGAGCTTCTGGAACTGCTCTGCTAGGTCCTTCAAGTCCGTTTCCAAATCACTTTCGCGGCGGACGACCCGCGCGACCACCTTTTCGATATGACCGAGGTCTTCATCTAATTTGTCCGACTTCTCCTTGACTTCGAGGAAGCGATGATCTGGCTTGTGTAGCTTTGTGAAGGCGTTGATGAAAGTATCGGCAAAGTTGTCAAAGACGCCGCTTGACCCGCTTGGGTCGGATGATAGGCTCGCCCGGGAGCTGCGGCTGCGCATGGTAGCGTTCCAATCTGGACTTTCGAGGAAGTTATGCAGAATTGGGGCTCGGCGAAGAATAGGATGGAGGGACAAACGAGCCAAGAAGCGCTGGAAGGAATGGGCTCGTCGAGAGGTGAAGTCGGACCCGAAACGGTCGCCGCGCACATATTCCATGCGTTGCTTGTCGGGCAGAGGAGGCACGGCAGTCGCGGGATAGTCCCTCATGAGTTGTTTGTATAGGAATACAAAGTCTGTGAAGCGCCGGCGGACGGTGGTGGTTTCTTTCTGGAAGGACTGGAAGGTGGACTATACGTAAAGGCCAGTAATTAGCTTAGCTTGCATTTGCGACACGGTCATCGTCTCCTTGCTTCGCATTCTTCGTTGGCTTACATGTGTAGTAATCAGATATGAGATGAAGGCGTCCTTGCTGCCGTCGTTCTCTTTGAGAGGACTACCGACTTCGCACTCCAGCCTCTCATTGCCTAACCCGTGAGGGTCAAGGTTATCGCCCGCTTTGTTTGCGCCGGAAGCCTCTCCGCCGTGGTGTCCGCGACCACCTGCGGGCGCATTCGGAGCCATGGCTGCGTCGTCCGCATGTTCCGTCCAGGAGACGTTGGAGACGTTGTCTTGGTCGTGATCTTGGTCGTGATCTTGGTCGGTCACGGCCATGGTGTCGGTTACGATGACAACGTATGGGAGTTATGGTCGGAGGTTCGGAAGTGAGGGGCAGGTGAGTTGAGGTCCTGGGACCTGGCTTGGAGGTAGCTCTGCCACTCGCAGAGTGAAGAATCTATTGCAGGATGAGGCCGCAGGTGGGCAAAGTCAATCGTGGAAGGATGTAAGGCAATCAAGTCGGACACGCATGTAGGATGATGAAGCAGGCAGTGGGTGACGATACAGGCCCATAGCTACCAGATGCGTGGCTTGGAGATGTGGAAGTGGGGCAAAGCTTCACTCTGCTGGACGAAACCTTTGAACAGTCCATCTCACGGCTGAATAACTCAAGCTACAGAGGTGGTGCCATAATTGATCTCGGTCGAGATAATCAAAGATAAGTGCTAATACTTGACAATAAATCGACATGCAATCCTTTGGCAGTAAGTGGTCATGACTTGCAACACATGTAATCTGGGGGAATGTACCTTCCGACTACCCTCTGGCCTAAGCCAAGTAAATACGACGATGACGCACGTCCCAACCAGCAAGCAACAAGGATGCGTAGCTTTAAAGACCCTTAGTGCTTTTCACAATGACCTTCATGGTGGACATCCAAAACAAACATTCTTCCCTTGTTTGACGTGACCAGCTATGGGCTTTTTTTTTTCTGTTCTGTGAACAAAATAAAGCAGGGTTTCTAGACACAAGCATCGTAACCTGCAACGCAATCACAGCCCCATTTTAAAGGCACGGAGATATGTTAGCCTGCGTTGACCTGCGCCGCGAAAAACTCAGTTGCCTTGCATGGTCCTCAGAAACAGCAAATAAAAAACAATGCAGTCTATTTTCATTCCCTTGATGGCCAAATGTCTATGTATATATACCGCTTTCACCATAACCCCCATGAAGTAGGCCAACGGCGACGCCATGTGTTCCTTTTTTTCAATGTTGCATATCAATACAGCCTACCAGCTCTGTCCAAGAGATCATAGGGGGCCCAGTCCTCCACCGTGACGGTCGGACATATGAAAATAAAACAATCGTAGAATGATAGAGTGGTTCGGTTCCTCGTGATACGAACACCGTATCACGGACATGCGGAGATTTCCAATTATTCCCTGGGCAAAACACTTTGCCCCACGCTTCCCTTTGTTCATATATCGTTTCTTTTACTTCTGCTCGCTGCTCGCTGATGCCTTGGACTGTTGCTCTGCGGCTTTGGCCTGGTCAAGCTCTGCGTCGACCATTTCCTTGGCGAAGTTCGTCTCGACACCAGCGGCCTCGGCAGACATGACCCTTTCCTCCTTCTCTTCAATGTCTTCAACATCACGAGGGGTGGCCATACCAGTGCTCTGGCTTTCCTGGTTCTGTTCATTCTCTTCCTCGATGAGTTCTTGCTGCTCCTTCAGTACCTCAAGACGTTGCTTGTTGGTGGCAGCGCCTTCAGCGTTATGAACCTCGAGCTCAATCTCGTGATACAGTTCTTCGGGAATCGATGAAAGAACACCAACGAGCGCATCAATTTGACTGGCACCCTCGCCAGAGCCCTGACCGTACATGTAGGCATTGCTCAGAACAAGGAGAGTAGAGGGAACACCTTCCTTGAGACGAAGATCGAGCCAAGACTGCAGGTCAGTGCGCATACGGGCGGGAGAGACACTGTGTGTCCTGATACCACGGGCAGCGCATGCCATCTGCAACTCCAGAACTGTCAGACTGTCAACGCCCTCGAAACTGATGGCCTTGTCATCTCGCTTGATTTGTCTCATTCGGTGGCGAATCTGGTATCGAAGCATCATGTCGGTGCCAAAGGTGTTGAGGTTCATGTATCGACACATGGAGACTAATTGCGGACGCGAAAGGTTATCGAGGGTCATGTCATCACGGAAGACTTTGCACACTTTGATGACATCTTGGTGCGTGGGAGTATCGCCGGTCGAACGGACTTTGCGGAAGAAGTTGGCGAACTCTTCCCTTTGTGCCGTGGCAGGGCTCAGCGGCAGACCGGTCTCCTTGAGAGTCTGTCGAAGGAACCCGCTCACTTCCTTTCGGGTCGATCGCAGAACTGTGGCCTTCTTCTCTTTGGACTTCTCGCCTTCGAACGTGCTCGGCAGCATGTTGGGGAACAGTTTCAGAGCCAAAGGAAGTAGGGCTTCGCCTAACGGAATGATGATGAAGACAGAAAAGGGTACGAGGCGGCCCAAGTCCTGTACTGTTCGTCGCAGCTGCTTGTTTTCTCTTCGCGTCAAGTCATAGCCGGCGGTCATTTTGAGTGCGAGCCTCCAACTGATCTTGACCTCTGTGGCAAGCAACTTGCTACCATCCCAGTAATGCTGAGCTTCCTTCTTCACCTTCTGCCAGACTGTAAGCTTCTTCTCCTGCTTCTCGGCTTTTGTGACTTCCTTTTCCTGCGCGAGGGTCTCCTTCTTGGCTGCCAAATCGGTCATTTCTGCTTCCGCCTTGGTGGTGTCTGGCTGACCAGCAACAGCTGATGCAGCGTTTGCATCCCTCTCCTTGGCTTCAGCGGCGGATTTTTCTTTCGGCAAGGGCTTCTTAGCCTGTTCGACGTTGAATCCGGGAGGAGGTCCACTGTGAGAGTCCGGTCGATGATGCTCGGTGCTGACATGTCGCATGGGGATCAAGATGGCCAACGCTGAAACTTGTGATTGCCTGCCGACGTGTCTAGCCATCATGGACGGTGTGACGCCTCTTGGAAGGGCTCGAGCTGCGCCTGAGGTTAGCAAAAGAAAGCTGCAGCGTCGACTACTTGCCGCAGATACGCTTACCATTGCTTAGCAAGGGGTTCCTCACAGTAGCCCTGCGGGCAACTGTGGCAGATGCGCTCATGATGGAGTAGCTCGAGTGCCCAGCGGGCAAAGGTAAAGAGATGGTAAGAAGGAGGGAATAGATGCTGCTATTTTACAATGACATGTATGCGCCTGCGCTATTATTGTGTGGGTGATGGTGGTGATGAAATCTGATGAGAACAGGTGAAGCGAAGGAAGCCTGTCGAATGTTTGGAAAACGAATGCTCAGAAATGCGACCAGCAAAAGGGTCCATGCCAGGGCCATGGCCGAGACCATGTCAGCACAGCAAACAGCACAGCACGACGATGGGGGATCCACATGCCCCGGGTGGCCACCAATGGCGGGATGGGCGGGAGCTTCGGCATCCCGTGCACCGCAGGGCAGGAGCGCACCAGAGAGGGCCGCCTCGCGAGGGAAGGGGCGACACAACGAGGTTCAAAGTTCATCCGACTAAGCCCGAGCCATCATTGGTTGGGATCACGTGCCAGGCCACCTGTCTCAACAACTGTTGGTGTAAGTTTCCATGGCTGACCGGCCACAAACTCTAACTTACCCTGAACCCTACCCCATGATTTTTTTAGATTGAGCATGCTTCACGATTGTCACGTTGCCGGCTAATTTCGGTAATACGATGGCCTTTGTTGCTTATAATCTTGACTGCTGTCAATATGGATTGATGCCGCAGACTATCTTCTGAATTATGTCGCCTGGGTCTTGGTCACTCTGGTGTAACCCATGCGAGCAAGACTACTCTTTATTCAAATAGAACAAGATGCACGGATTGCTTCAAGGCGAAAAAGTACTCGATGAAAGCGTAATGCAATCATGACATTGAACTATGGTACAGGTTGTGTACATTGAGTTTACTTGCAGCCCAAAGAAGCCAGCGTGAAGATACCTCCCAGGATACCATTGATAGCACCAGCCATAGCACCGCCGACCTTAGTAATGTCCTGGCAAACACCTCCGCCAACATCAGGAACCTCAATTGTCGTGTGGACATTCATGTCTGCCTTCTGATTACCATCCTTGCCCTCGACACGAACAACAATCATGTCAGTAAGATGGTACTGGTCCGCGTGCTCCGTCTTGCCGGCTGTGTGGAATGATAGTTAGCATTTTCCCGAGCTCTTTGCCGAAAGTATCATGACAAGTGATATTGTACTGTTGGGAAAAAGACTTACGGTCACAGGGGGTAGGGCCAGCAGCACCGGGAACGCATCCGTTTCCAACCTGGTAGGGAACACCCTTCTTCACTTCGTATGGCGAGTGGGCAGCTACAGATTTGACGATTTCGACCAACTGATCCAGGTTGCCTTCCTGGCCGGCGTCGTTGAACGAGCCACCAACGGCAATCTTGGTCTTGGCACCGACGAGCTGATCATCTTTGACGACCTTGGTGTCAACCTCGAATGAACTGTCGCTGCTGCATCCGTTGGAGAGATAATGTTCCTTGATGTGATCGAGTGTGTCCCAAGGAGTGATGCCGTAGTTGAACTTGTGGTCGGCCAAATCAGCCTTTGTGTTACCGCCATCCTTGTTCTGCCAGGAGTTGGCACGGCTGTAGATGACGGCAGCTGCGGCGCTGACAGCAAAGGTTGTGATGCGGAGAGGAGAAAGGTTCTTCATTTCGGGCAAAATCATCGTATTGAAGTTTGCAAAGATTTAAAGCTGGCTGGTGTGAGGCTGTATTGAGAATGTGAAGAGTCGTGGATGTTGTGATGATCTGTGATTCTAATTTTCCGAAATGCAGGAAGTCATGGCAGCTTTTATATGCATTTTTTGAGCAACTGTTCATACATGAACTTGGCCATGACACAAAATCTTACAATAGTACGCCAGGAATGTCTATGCTCTGGTGGATGTCAAACCCCAACGGGGCAGTAAGTTCTTGTCGATCGATATCCTGTGTGAGAACTAATGGCGGTAAAGGCAACTAAACGTAATTCGTGAGACACTACGCTGAATGTCCCACATCCGAATCAGATCTAATTAAAGTATACTACGACTGACGAGCCTGCGACCCCATGGGGCTTGAGGTAAGCTGCTGCCGCCCTGCTGGGCATACATGCTATTCGCGTATCTGTGTATCAGCGTGCGGCTACAATCCTCAATCATTCATAAGTAGAAGTATTTTCATATCTTTCCAGTGCAATTGAGAAATAGAAAAGAACTACTACACACTACTACACCAAAACATCAATAACACCCAGCCCAAACTTGACATCTTCCCACTCCATTACAAGTATAGGCAAGAGTAGCCCTTGATTGGTTGAGTGATTGCCGACATACTCAAACGAATGTAGAGGCATCATCTTGAAGCCATCGTCTCCAAACAATCCCTAATCGGCAATCGTAACATTGACGCCTCGCGCTAAACGTTCCACTCCATCCGTGATGTCATGTAAGCGCTATCAACGCCAGTGGAGCAGCAACCGCAACCTACATGCCTCCCCAATCAGCCGCATCGTTAATTTTCAGAGCGATCGTCCGCCGATCGCCTCATCGAAGGTTTAAATGCGTGATATCACGGACAGAGCCAGCGCCATGACTGTCAGCAACAGCCCTACGCTAAATCGACTCTGCTTGATCCAACGCGCTTCTGCTACTTCGTTGCTGTAAGCCAAGCACACCGGAAGTCGGTACCTCGGGGGGTTGGTTCGCCTATGACGCTAGAAGGATTCTGACGCAGGGCCGAGTGTGCGCCTCGGCAGCCGGAACACTGTAATCGGCAGACAATCAAGCCTATTGAAGCTAGTGTTTGCCAGCGTCCGGGAATAAATCTCATTTAGTTTCTTGGCTCATCCTGCAGAGTGCCGCTATATCCGTTTTCTATTTCCAGTCGGGTGAGAGGCACGCGAGCAGTTTGATGGCGTCCGTTGTAAGTCTTGCACGCTATTTTCGCAGTAATGCTGGGTTCTTGATGGAATGTGACGGCTGTGTTTGCAGGCACGCCAGTTGTGGAGGCTTCGCCATGCCCCATGGACTCGAATCGGCGTTTTGGTGGGACATCAGTCGCGGAGCTACCCGTTCGCTGTGTCTAAACGGGAACTTTTTAACTTACTTCCTATATGATCAGCCATGATCTCTCGGCTATCGTCTGACATAGGTCCATTTACTATGTTACGTTGCCATGTTGTAGTATTCGCCGGCTGTCGCTGACACTTTACGTAACTCCACTCAGCTGAGAGCAGTCAGGGAGATGATGAGGCTCTCGAACATGAGAGGTGTTCTCGTCTATGTCCAAGGAACGAAAATGACGATCGGGTCTCGAGAAATACAATTGATGAAATATTTCGTTCGTCTGACTTTCGCAAGGCTCAAGTAGAAGTATCGTGTGTCTCGCACTTCACGAAGTAATGACAATAGACTTAACTCCTCCACCTAGCATTGCTAAAAGTACCAATTCGAATACACCGAGCACGTGCTACTCCGCGATATTCTCTGTATTCAATTTAGCAACCCAGAATTCGCACTGCCCCTGTTTGACTCGTACGGTCAGATGCAATGCGCTCATTGCCGTCCAGTTCGCCGACGAGATGTACCCACATGTAAGCAGCGGCATCCAAGTGCTGAAGCGACGGAGGCCAAAGAATGAGATGAACTCAATTGACTCTGTGAAACGTAATATATGCCATCATAACATGGTGAGCTGACGTCTGTATTCCGTCTACAATAAATGCCAAGACTCAATGTTCTTTCTTGAGTGAGATCCGCCCAAGGCAGCGTGATCTTATAAGGCATCCAGGGTTTGGATATGCGATTGAACTCATTTCACGTACAGAGCACAGTCGTAACCGGCTTGTGCCTACATCAATCAGGTGTCTTGGGGTTGCTGTCCCTGATCTCTTTCTGTCAGACTTTCTCGGAAACGATCGTTAGCTGGATTATGTTGTATTTGACGCACAGTTCTGTCTTTCTTAGTATACCCATGAGATACTGTGATTGGCTTTCATTTACGCAATGCTTAGGTGAGATGTTGCGATTATGAGCAGTGCTTTACTCGAAGAAGTTATGAAGCTATTTCTCGCCCAGAGAGCACGTGGTGAGGCCACACTCTGCTTCCAGAGCAGCACCCTTGAACAGCTGTCTTGGCTGAAGATTGTCAGCATCGGAAGTTTATATCAATTCATAAATTGGAAGCTTGCTTAGTCAAAACACTTAATGAATATTTGAGCGACCGCGCCAGTTGCAACTTGAACTCCACACAACGCAACTCGTTCTTGTAGATGAAGCACCGTAGCGGTGGAATTCCGCGTAGGCTATTCGGAACCGGTGATCGGCCCCACACGGGAATCCAAATTGGGCAATCCAGATCTCTTGATAACAAAAAAAAATAGGGACAAGAAATCAATTCAGTCTAACTTTAATTCCACAGCTTGTGCTTCATACAGTCCCGTGCTTATAGTCTTACGCCAAAATTTCTATATGTTTGTGAGCTCACTCATGATGTCTCGAATTTGACAGAAATAGAGCTTTCACCGTCGAAAGAACCCTGCGAAGCGTAGGTAGAAACAGTTGAGATGGTTCAAATATAATGCTATTCTAGTACAGGGCATCGCTGGCCAATTCATCGTGTAATAATACATATCTCTCTCATGACTCTCATAACAGTCAGTATCTTACGCAGCACTCGTTTCAAAAGCCTGCAACCAATCTCTGTCGAAAAAATTGGCAAACATGGGATCCTGCTCCGCCAACATCTCAAAGTCAGCACTTGGCGTCTGCGCCGTTGCACCGGCCTGCAGGATCGCATGCGCAATCTTCTTCAGCTCCATCAAGATCTTTCTAGCCTGCGGCCAGATATCCTCGTAGTGCTTCAACGTCCCCATTGACACACGGATTCGACAGCGCGCTACTTCCGCCTCATCTGACGCGAATGCTCCCTTGCAGGCTACAAGATACGCAATGGTGCAGTTGGCGACCATGCAAATTACAAACGGGGACAATTGAGCAGCGCGCATGGGAAGCAATATGAGACATTGGTTCTGCTTGAGAAGAGCATCGTAAAGCTTTTCGGCATGGGCTTGATGCTCTCTGATGCTGATGTCGGGACGCAAAGGGGGCGGTGTGCTCCCGCAGGAAGCGAGGCGTTCTGCAGGATCGTAGCTAAGATTCGACAAGGGGCGATGAATGAATGCAAGGGATCTTATTCTTGGTCAGCTTTTTGGATATAGTTTCCATTTGTGGCAGTGGTTCAACTCACGTGTACATCATCAGATGTGCTTGAAACAAGAGTTGATCCATGATGGCGGGTTTCACGGGAAGTTCGCGTTTGCATGGCGGAAGCATCAGAAACCAGGATGCAATCTGCGCCTCAAGGTCACTGCAAACAATCTCTGCTTGCGGGAGATCAATATACCGCTTTGCAGCACGGAGAGATGCGAAAAATATTCGATTCGCATCAATCAAGTACGCAAATGAAGAAAAAGCCCTCTCCTCCAACGCATATTCGCGATTTTGGTACTCCAACATTGTGCAAGTTGTTGAGGGTATCGTCTACCACGATCAAGCTGTCAGCAATTGCTTAGCCCTCCAATCGGCAGACTGTCGTTCTTACCATATTGTTATAATCAGAATCTTCACACGGAAGATCCACGCTGCCCTCGTTCCGATCACAAAGAAGCTCATAGTCCTTGCGCGACAGGGCGAAGATGACATCAGTCAAGTACAGCATCCACCACGTCCTTCGCCAACTCTCTGCCAGAACAGGATCTCTTGCAGCATCGGAGTCGGCAAAGGTCTTTCTGTTCATTCCAATCATGCGAGCCCGGGCTAGGGCTGCCACGAACAATATTTCCGCCTCCGCTACATTAGCACTCATGCTCTCCGCCAGGGCCATGAGAAGGGTCGCTTGAACGACAAATCCGTCAATTGGGGCATCGTAATCGAGAACTTTGCCTGGCAAGTTCCCCGTGGGAGTCGCCGAGTGTCCGTAGCACGACCCTATGTGGTTCATCACGTCAACCACAAGTTGAAGGCTGGGCGATTCTTCACCTAGGCTAAGTTGCGCCTGCAAGGCGCTGTGAGGCAGAACGAATGGATGGCTCGGATGAAAGAACTCATAGTACAAGTCGATTGATGGGTTGGAGTCCAAGATGGACCTATTGGTTAAAGCGGAAGGCGAGCTTGAGTTGTCCGATCCAAACGTCACTTCACTGCTGGCATTGGAGACGGTATACGTGGGAGTGAGTATCTGCTGAAGGCGATTTGATGCGACGCTCGTGCTCGTACCGGTGGTGGACTTCTTCGTTCTATACTTGGTAGTGCGTCGCGACTCAGGGTATGAACAAGTCCGTGAGAGAGACCGACAGCGGCCACATACTGGTCGCTGGGCATCGTATCGCAGATGCTGACTTCGACATGCCGAACAGGCGACTGAGACTCGGGGAATTGCGCGGTGCTCCATGAGTAAGATCAGGCAGACAAGCGCATAAGTTTGATGCCGATACGATCAAAAACATGTCACATCCCTGCTTTCGCAGTTATGTATATGATCGAGCCTCAGGCAAGGATTTGTAAGACTCAATTGCCATGACGTGAACGGTCAGGCTGCTAGGGCTGAGAGACGGAGCAACAGGGTCGATTTCCGAGCCAGCGGCGCGCGGATCGTGCGGGTTTCCAGAAGTGGATTCAATTTTAGAGTTAATTAACATCGCGGAACAAGGCCGCTGCAAGTGAAGTCTCAGCTCGACTCAAATCACGGTCATCTTTTTAGTAATGAGTTGTAAATGTATGTTCCTGAACACTGTCTATTTATAATCATTTATAGTCGTGTCTTTAAAAACTGCAAAACAACATGCCGGCCAATTTACATAAACAACTGCTCTTGCGACAAGACCGCCTCTTTCAACACGTTGCAAACCACCCGCAACTCCTCTTCCGTGACTGTATACGGCGGCGCCAACAAGACATGATCCCCCCTGAGACCGTCCACGGTCCCAGCACCAGGATACACGGCAACTCCTCTTGCAAACGCAGCCTGCGCGACCTTGGCGCCGAATCCCACCGCCGGGTCAAAAGTCTCCTTGGTATCCGCATCCTTGACGAATTCAACAGCCCACATTGAACCCCTCCCGCGAATCTCACCAACAGACTTACACGCACTCAGTTCCGATCGCAGCATCTTCTCTAGCAACAATCCCATCTCGCGACACCGTTCCACCAAGTTGTCCCGACGCACAATCTTCTGCACCGCCAGCGCGGCCGCACACGAAATAGGATGCTCCTGATACGTATGCCCGTGGTTCAAAGCCTGACTGCCCTGCCGCAAAGCATCCACCACTCTCCCGTGAACATACATGCCCGCGATAGCGGCATAGCCTCCGCCCAGACCCTTCGCGACAGTAACGATATCGGGCACCACATCTTCCTGCTCGAACGCGAAGAACGTTCCCGTCCTCCCTGTACCACACATGATTTCATCCAATATCAGTAAAATCCCATACTTGTCGCAGATCCTTCGCACACCAGCGAAATATCCCCTCGGAGGAACCACACATCCAGCCATAGCCCCAATGACAGTCTCTGCCAAGAACGCAATCACCTTCTCGGGACCAACTCTCAAAAACTCATCCTCAAGTTCTCGAAGCAACCTCTCCGTGAACTGCTCGTCTGTCTCCCCGCCCATCTTGTACCGATAGGCATACGGCGGCGTAACGTGCGATACGTGCTCGTATGAAAATCCCTGATACGGCACTTTCCTCGCCAGGTTATATGACACAGACATGCTTGCCATGGTGTTTCCATGATAACTCTGCTTTCGCGAAACAAAGTGCAATCTCTGCGGCTCGTTCCTCTCAAAATGGTATTGTCGAGCCAGTTTGAGCGCTGCCTCGATCGCCTCACTGCCGCTTCCTAGGAAGAGCGCCTTTTCTAATCCGTAAGGAGCACCCTCGAGGATGAAATCCGCGAGCTCTTCCGCGACGGGCGTCGTGTAGGATTGCGTATGAACGTAGCTTACTTTCGTGGCCTGTCGGGCCATCGCCTCTTGCACCTCTGTGTTGCCATGTCCGATGATGGCCACTGCTGCGCCGCCGCACGCGTCTATAATGGTTTGTCCTGTGGAGAAATGCAAGTTGCTTCCGCGCGCGGATTTGACCATGTACGGAGGGGCAGCCAGGGATCTGTGAAGGAGGTGGTTCTTATGTGGTTTGGTTGGCGTTGTGTCAGTGATGACATCTTGGGAATGCGGCGCCATGTTGGAAATATTGTAGATACCAGGACCTCCTATGAAATATACTTCAAGTCTTTTAAAAAATTGGAGAAGAAGATATGTGTCTTGCGCTGCAGTTCATATCATCAACTTGCACCTAGGCACGGTAACAGCAACCAAGTTTATACTCATCCTAACCCGACAACCAAAAGCATTCAAACCCGATACCCGAACGACAATAAAAGGGCGCGCATGTCAATTATCAATCAATACCCATCTCTGACACACCAAATTCGATCCTTCAAAATCCCATCTTACTCATTCTAGAAAAAGATATGACATTAAAATCCTCCGAACTCGCTATCGGATTTGACATCGGATTTGAAATTTCGCATTCCCGACCGCTTCGTATCGCCGCTAGACTTCGAAAGCAACATGTATCCGCGTAGTGGATATTAATGGAGTCATGGAGCATATATGTTAGTTTTTGCTTCGGGTTAGGTTCTAGCAAAGCCGATAGAGTGTAATATGAATACAAAAACATTGGGAATGCATTCAATTTTTTTCACATTCCTACTTGTTCAACATAAGTGACTGTTTCATCTCGTCGTTCTTTGTGTCTGAGAAATCTGAGACAGTCGTACTTATTACATCATGGCAACGACAGAGAAATCAGAACCTGTACCACTCGGGTCGTCGGCTTCAGATACGGGCGACAAATCGGGACCCGAGTCTCAGAATGTTGTGTCAAAGGACGAAGCACATTACGATACATGGCGAGGATATTGTGGTTACAGCAGCATCATGCTCATTGTTCATGTACATGGGTGTTATTTACTCATGGGGAATCTTGCAAGCAAAGATGGCAGATACAAGAGGCTATTCACTTACAACGCTGACGTTTGTGGGTTCACTGGCCACGTTATTCATGGTCTCTCTATGCATCTTTGTGGGCAAGATGGTCAGAAAGCACGGATATAGGAAAGTGGCTCTTTTGGGAGCTATGTTCTTGGGCCTTGGCGAATTTCTGTCAAGCTGGGTGGTGGGACACCTGTGGGCGTTGTTCATCACGCATGGTATACTGTTTGGTGTGGGAGGTGGTCTGACTATTCTGGTATGTTGCAGCAGTTGCAACTTTCGTTGCGTCTGTTTTGGTAAGCTAACGTTATTCAAGCCTTGCTCGACAGCTCCGTTACAGTGGTTTCGAAAGTATCGCGGTCTTGCAACAGGCATTGTCTTCGGCGGAAGCAGTTTGGGCGCTGCCGTCATGGGCTTGGCGGCAAATGAGTTGGTCAACAAAGTTGGGGTTGAATGGACCTTTCGAATCTTGGGCTTTATGCTGTGGACGATCTGTCTTCCTGCCGCATACTGCATCAAGCAGCCTCTGCTCTCGAAGTCTTCGGTTCCACAGCTTCAATGGTACAATCATCCGGAACTTCTTGTCCACTTGACCACATGCACCTGCTAACGCTATCTCAGGTACCGTTGGCGAGAACCTAAGTTCATCGTCATCATCCTTGGCGGCGCAATCGCCTGCTTCCCGCTGTTCGTCCCACCATACTTCATCCCCATCTTCGCTCGATCCGTCAGCAGCTCTGGGTCAACCGCCATCATTGCCTTGACCATATGGAACATCGCCTCAACGTTTGGCCGCGTGTTTGCCGGCTTCTCTGCCGACTCGTTCCTGGGTCCCATGAACAGCATCGTCATCTCCCTCTTTCTTTGTGGCGTAAGTGGCCTGTGCATTTGGCCCTTTGTCAACAGCCTAGGCCTGCTCATATTCTTCGCCATCGTGAATGGCGTTGGTTGCGGTTCCTTTTTCAGCTTGTTTCCTTTAGCCGTTGGAACTTCTTTTGGCGCATCGAATACCATGGGAATTTTGCCAATCTTGTGGCAGGCGTGGGTATTTGGTTACTTCTTGGTAAGTGCACTGAAAGACCCGACTGGCCTCCTGTTAACTCCGTCCTGACACGAAATAGGGCACCCCCATTGCAGCTCGACTTTACTCCCTGGCCGGGGCTGGGTCTGATGTCTCGCTGTACCGCCCCGCTGCATATTACGCGGGAGCTGCCTCATTCGTCGGCATGCTGTTTATGCTGGCTCTCCGTTTTATGAATAACAAGAAGTTGCTGATGCGGGCGTAATCCGTTAATTTACGAAAAGATGACACTGTCTAGATCTAATGGTCAGTTTGATATGGAAGGATTATGAGGCATTGCATTATGAAGAGCATATTAAAGGCGTTTTATCGAATGGGGAAAACATGGAATATTACTCACAATCTCAAGGAGCTGTTGGCATTGAAGTTCCAGCTGCGTGTAAATCGACTTGTTCAATGGCCAGCCACCACTGCGACCACGCACCCTGTTCATCTAAGTTGTTGCTGACTTCAGCAAACAATTGGTTCAACAGGGTATTAGTATCAAGCTCATGCTCCGACGCTGATCCAGCCGCGTATGTTGATGTTCTCGTCCCTGGTCGTCTTTCTGCCCCCCTGAATCTCCCGACTGTGCTCGTCGGATCTATCCACGACGCGAAATTCGTGAACCGACTGATGTAGCGTATCGAAATCCGCTCTACTTCTGCCCTGAAATCGCGTTCGGTCTTCTGTAGCTCGTTCGTATAAGACCGATGCATGTCGAATAGTCTTGATCTGCGCTTCGAGTCAGTCACAAAAAAGCATTGCAGATAACAGTTCTGTCAGATTCTCTCACCCAGCCATCGGCAATTTTCCAGACGTGACGAAACTTTTCCAGGTAATCCAAGCACATTTTTAGACATTCTTTGGCTCTCGGACTTCGGTTCAGATTCATTCGAGGATATTTGGATACATAGAGATTCAGGTATCCGGCTGAAAAGGCGCAGAAGCCAGCAAATGGAGTCATCAGGTACACGCCGCATTCGGTGGCTTCATGCAAGATCGTTGCAATGTGCTCAGCACTACCGAACAGCTGTCGTGCACTTTCATGCCACCACCCCTCCGGAGCCGGTGCTTCCAGCATCGGCTGATCTACAGGGCCCTGAGGCTCACACTCCAGAGTAGGTAGAAAGGGGAAATACTCGCGATGAAGCATGAGGGTGCTGACCTGGCATCAGCGAAGGAAGCAAATAAATGGCCTCTTGAGGCTTGACTTACCTCACGTAATAGAGCAAATTGAGATAGACAAAGGTCTCGCCGAAACCAAGCGTCATATGTACCGCGACGGAGTTACTTGGGTAATGCAACTTCCTATGCTGACCTGCTCGCCACACTTCTAGCTGGCTTCGCGACTGAGACCAAGGAGAGCCGGGCACCCAAGAACAGTTTTGCGGCGCACACATGCCTGGTGCGCGCCGTCCATCATTGAAGATGAAAGTCATGACTTGTGCCCAGATGTCGAACCCACCGACGAGAATCTCAAAACTCTGCGTGACATCTAGCATACCAGTCGATTGGCCGGCAAGCGAGTGGTCAGCACCGACAGCCTGCGGTGGCGCGTCTGGGCCAAAGGCGAACTCGACAGCGCTAAGTGGCCTAGCGATCCTCATCTTTTCCATTTCTGACATGGGAAGCATGGGAGGGTTGTATGTGCCGGAGTTGACCATGCAGTCCATGATGAAGCATGCCCAATACGTCCTAGTCTCAATAGCAAGCGAAACGGCGTTGTGCTGGCGGTTTGAAGTTATGTCAAGGGGATAAGGGGCAACCCGCGAGCTGTGAAGCGCTTGCATAATGCGTACCGCGATGCCTTGAGGATTTCTCGGTCAGCCACTTATCTGGGGCCCTATATCATACGAAAGACTTCTTAACTCACCACAATACATCCATGCCTTATGGAAATCTCTTGTGCCCCATTCATGCAGGTTGATAATTAGCAATGCCTGGACAACCTGCAGCTTTGGTGGTTGTAGAATGAAATCCTCCAACAGGTCCTTGGCATAGAGAGCATAATGGTCCCTGGATAACAAACTATCCGCCCAGGATGCATTCTGTACCAGCAACTGAGCCTTTGTCACCGCTAGAACAGCCCCGAGCAAGGCTCTGTTTTCTGGCGATCATTCGGCATGGAATTCTTCTATGAACGTAGGAAGGTGGATGATGGCGAGCTCGGGAAAGGAATTGATAAAGACATTGACAGTTTTCAGGATCACGCCATTGGACAGCTTTGCAATATGTACGTCAACAGACTGCTGCGAATAATTGGCGGGCGGAGGCTGCTGTTGTCTTGCGGAAACGCGATGGCGAGTCGGGGATTCACTTGATGGCTGCGTCTGACGGCTTGACGCCGCCTGTGTTGGGGGTGTCAGGGGTGGCAGCGAGTGTCGCGGCATCATGATATGGTGATGCAGTTGAACTTATAGCGTCCCTGCCCCGAGCACGGCTTCGTGGTGTTTTAGAAACCGGGCGAGTGAGGACACATTGTACATTGCCGGACTTGTAACATCGCTGGCATGGAGCGGTTCCAGAATGAATACATTTTAATTTGGACTTCCTGTTGCTGCCAAGTTAACTAATTAAACGCTTCTGCGGGACAATACGATGAAGTGAGCCAACTTGCCCTGCACGCATCGCATGATAAACTCGACCGCATGGTTCGGGCGGTCGTCGGATTTAACCCTGTGGCCGGTCTGTCGCACAACAGAAGAAATGCAAGTCGGGAATGCTGCGAAGTGCGAATGCGAGGTCGTGAAAGCCGAGACTCAGAAATTTGGTCCGTCATTCCCGAAAGCAGCTGTACGCGGCGGGGCGCGCAGTGCCCACAGTTGACGATTGGCAATTGTCAGGAAAGAGCGACCAGACCAGACTGGCTATGGCTCAAGCAGACACGCACGGCTTTCGTACCTACTCTGGACAATTTCCGCCCATACATGCACAAATGCGAATATCAATATGAGGGCTGCCTGTCTCTAGGAAAAGTCTCCTTCTGGATTTGACTTGACGGATTACAAGAAAAGAACAAAGACCACACAGGCAGAAGGAACCGTTGACCGCGCGAAACGGCCACGGCCAAAAAAACAACAGTGGGTAGCCAGATAGTAATTTTATGCTCATGCTCTGTCAACACCTCTGTCAGTCCGTACCGAGCTCTAACAGCTGCAGGAACAGACGGTTTACCGCCGCTCCCAATCAGCCTCAGGCCCTCACTGTGGATTTCAGAAAGGGCATTGCTCCTTGACCTGATTGCCCATCGCGGGGTTGAGCGTTGCGGCTCGACGTCAAGCTCGAGCCATTCCATTGCCCATGGATAGGGTGTGAAACCAGGGTCTTGTTGTCTCGGTGGCAGCGTTGTCATTGGCAGCGCAAATGGTCAGAAACAGGTCGGTTCGAGACCAACGATGTTGAAGAGATGACGAGGGAGCGTAGTGTCGGTTACGTTGTGTTCTGTTGAAGAGAGACGCGACACAACATGAATGCACTCCGTAGTAAGTAGCATTCTCCGCAAAGTCCCTTAAAATCCGGCTTGGCTTACTCCTAGCCTGGTAGATTACGCGCTGCAGAGATCAGGGCAGACCAGATTTATTACTGTCTGGCTCTGGTCTGGCACCTCTGGCTCAATGCAGACGATCGCCCAGCGGCGTGGCAGCCGGCGCCCACCAGACCAACGCAAACGGGGCTCTCTAGCGCCATGCACTTGTCTCGTCCGCCCCAATCAGGGCACTCGCCAGCACGATCCCTGGATTGTTGAACCAGCTGGGGCTCTGGCCAGCAATTTGATCTACCACGCCGGTTTTCGGCCGCTCACTTTGTTCTCAAGCGAGGCTGCCTGGCCGTCCCTGGTCGAAATCTGGGATGTGACGCTGGCGCATCTCGTCGTCCCATTTCCCCACACTCGCCACATGTCCGCCCACCCGGGCCTGCATAATCAGAACCAGAGCCAGGAGCCCAGCGCGAGCCCAGCACGAGCACATGTACCGCCGTCTCAACAACTTTGCCCGAATGCGCCGATTGACATCTTTCAATAAGCTCCGCGCCCCCGCGACCTGCCACACCACACCAGCAATCGCACCGCAACACCACCACCACCACCTTATTATAGCTCGCCTGTTCTCTGTCCCCCGTCTTCCTTCACCTAACTCTGCCCTACCTCCCTGTCCTTTGTTCATTTCTGGCATCGGTCCTTATCATCTGGTGTTTTGAGGTTGCAAAAATTGTCTTTCGATTGTATCCAGCTTCGCTTTTACGAAAACGACTTGCAAGCAGTTATCCTTACCGAAAACGACGTCACACGCAGTGTACTAGATCTACCAGCGTCTTCGTTATCAAATTGGTTCCGCCCGGCCAATCTTGTCCTCGTTTCCACGCCCAAACCATCGCAATTATTTCGACAGTACACGATACACTATAAAATAGAATGCAACTGAGGAGAGCCGCCAGAGTCATTCTTGTAGGCGCCCCCGGCGTTGGCAAGGGCACGCAGAGCGAACGCCTGCTCAAACGCTTTCCTCAATTAGCCTCTATCAGCACGGGCGACTTACTTCGCAGCAATGTTAAGAACAGGACGCCACTCGGTACGACCGCAGCCCCCTCCATCCCGTCCCTTTATCTTTACTACTCCTTATCCTCCACCGTTATCTGGTCAAAGCTAACGCTTCTCCTCAAGGCATCAAAGCTGAGAGCACCATGAAAGCAGGCGGTCTCGTCGCCGATGACTTTATGCTCCGTCTCATCTCGAGCGAACTCAGACATCGCGGCTGGCTGCAGAACCACGGGCCACCCGACGTTATGACTCTCCTCCGAAGCTACTTCCACAGATATGCACAGCAGCAGTAACGACATGGCCTTCGATGCCTTCACCGCCAGCCGAGGTTTCTCATCTGCCCAAACATCCGAGGATCCAACTGCATCTTTCATCCTCGACGGCTATCCCCGCAATGCCTCCCAGGTCAACACACTAGACGGCATCGTCCCTATCAATCTCGCCGTGTCTCTGAAAACTCCCTTCTCCGTCATCTTAGAACGCATCGCCGGCCGCTGGGTCCACGAGCCCTCCGGCCGTGTCTACAACACCACCTTTAACGCCCCTAAGGTCCCCGGGTACGACGACATCACAGGCGAGCCACTCACCCAGCGCCCCGACGACACGGAGGGAGTTTATCGCGCACGGTTTCAAAAATTCCAGGAGGCAAGCGAGCCTCTTTTAGAGCACTACGCCAAAAAGGGCGTCCTGATTGAAGTCGAGGGCATGAGCAGCGACGAAATCAGCCCCAAGCTATATCAAGAATTCGAGCGACGCTTCGTCCTGTAATGGCCACACCAGATGATTTTGGATATCATGCCGGCTATTGTATACTTTTCTTTGACAGTCATTGGGAATAGCGAGATGACCTTTTTATTTCCCGGCGTTTAGGAACTATTCATGTTTAATGATGGGGACGAAACTGTAATCGATCCTGTTTCTTTTCTTGTCTATCTTTGGGGGAAAGTCATTCCATTATGTGGGGCATTTTATCCTCAAATGTCGACTATGGGTTTTTATTCAATTTGGTAGGATGGCCTCTTGACTCGCAAGAGCTGCGGTCAGGACGTGGGATGACGGGGAAGAGCAGGTGCTTTACCCTCGGCACAAGCAGAGTCCGGGTATTTGGAAGCGATCCATAATGTACATACATGTCATTGACAATAAGACACGAGACCTCGGGCTCGACATAGTGGTCGGTTCATTCGTTTACTTTTTCACATGATAGAGTCGGCTTCAACCCCACTGGCATGCAAGCGCGGGGAGATCCGGGAAGAAGATTTCTCTCTGAAAAGAATTATGCTGGATTGCTTTAGATTTATTCCCATACCATGTGTTTGTCTGTGGAGCAAAGCAATCGACATGTAGAATGGATTAATCGCATCATGAATCCTCATATCTAAATGCTAGCTTGCACGCCTGCACACTACAGTTATGAGCAACATATACCCTGATGTTTCCCCAAAAATAGAACCAAAATCCTAACAAATCTCACCCCTCTCTTGTTCACTCCTCCTGCGCTGATCGTACAATCAATCAAGTTGTCCAATGGTGCGTGTGCGCATAAGCATGGATATTCGTCAAACTAAGGTGACGTGCCGCATCGTCTGCGAAACAAATCATTCGTGCTCAAAGCGTATCCACTGAGTCAAGACCGTCCTCTGAGACTACATTCGCAGCACTTAATCGTCCCATTCGTCACCGCTTCGCATGCCCTTGGGGATATTTCCTCCGCTAGATGGCTTTGACGAAGACGATGCTGTGGGGATACCCTCATCATCATCGTCGTCTAATGCCTTGGCCAGCTCATCTGGATCTTGCATCTTGGCATCAGGATCGACTCCCTCTTCCAGACTCTCATCATCACGATGTCGATCCTCGTCAAAGACGTCCTCGTCAGCGCTGACTGAGATGCCACGTGCGCCCCATCCAGGTCGCGCGGGTCGTCGAGAATCATCCCTCTCACCACCGAGGGCTGGAGCGTTCTCCTCATCATCAGTCGGCTCGAACTTCTTTCCAAAGATGCGGCGCAGAAGCCATCCGCGACGCATGTCGTCGGCGTCGACGATACCACCACCTCGAAGCTTAACGCGCTGTCGTGTGTAGTACACCCAGGCAAAGTCGACGTAGAGCGCAGTTTGTATGCATCCGAAAATGACGGCGATGGCATCGGGCTTTCGTCCGGTAAAGTCGAGTTCACGGACGAACCAGTTGAGGATGTAGAGTGCTCTGTAGGAGCCCAGCGCGAGGAGGTAGAATGAATTGATGACGGTCGGTACGGTGGTCTGTCGAAGGAGCAGGAGCTGAGGCAAGATACAGCCTGCTTCGAGGATCTCGGAAAACACCCACATCCACTATATTGCGCAATCATTGTCAGTTCAAATACTGCTCGGCCTGATGACTAGCAAGAAATCATGTCATTGCATTGCATGTGTAAGCGACGAACCGTGCGGAAACCCCATCTGCTCTCGAAAATCATCATCATGAAGGGCGACAAGACCGCCGCGGCAACCAGGACGCCCGCACCCATCTTCCACGACAGCTCACGTTCGCGCGAGCGAGGGAACACCCATTGCATGATGCCGATTGTGTAGAACGACGAGAAGATGTAGACGATTTTGAATATTAAGTTCCATAATATCTTTTCGCCAAAGATGTCGAGATATCGTGTGCAAAATACGAGAGCGTACAGCGCTTGCGTGATGAGGGATACACCTTCGGCGCTGCGATTTCGGTGAATGGCGAAGATGAGGATACCCTTGGAGGAGACGTGGGCCAGGTCTCCCAGGATGCGAAAGATCTAGAAACATGTTAGGATTCTGAGGTCTGCGCTTCATATGGCCTGTCACTGCATTTTGTGCCCTTCGTAGGGGAACGGTCATGAATGGGAATGCGAGAGGACATGACTGTAAAGCGTTGTTAAGGCTAAGGTGGCCTACTTACGTTCCACGACACCATGGTAGGCAGGTTTTCGAGCGACCAGGGCTCGGCAGCTCGTAGGTGTTCAGCAGGAGGAAGCAAGAGTCCAAGGAGACAGGAGACGAAACGACAGCCGTGTTGAAAGAAGAGCGCTTATGCTGGGACCGGTGAGGAGGATGAAGAACAGTTGCAAGAGGCTGGCGATGAACTGCCAGGTCGCAAGTGTCACGGCGTGTTTCGAGGTGGCTGAGAGGGGATTGAACAGCGGCCAGACAGCGGCACCGGTGTGGAGAGACTGACGCAGCAGGGAGCTGGAGCTGCCAGGCAGGACGCGGCTGATTGGGCGAAGCTTGACCAGCTGAGTGGTGCTGGGAAGTTCTGGGGTGGGAAGAGGAACCGGTACCCATCAGCAAGCAGCAGCAGCGTCCAGCTTGTCTGGTGTCTGGTGGACATTGCAGCCGCCCAACAGGGGCCGTCGCCGTGACCCGCAGCGCTGCGTCTCCGCTGCCAGTCTTAAAACAGCGCTAGGCTGCACTGACGGGATGCACTGACAACGGCTGAGGCCAACTTCCAAGGTTGTAAGCTGAGACAACAGACAGAAAAAACAAGCATGAATCAAGACTCTTCGCTCGACACTCTGAGCTATCCGCTGCATGCGTTTCCAAAATAGTGCCGAGTGAAGGAAAAAGAGATTATGAGGCATTTAATTGAGGGTATTTCGCAGTAGCCAAGTCCCGAGAGAAGTTGCTAGGTCATATGAGTAGCTGCAATTCGACACGAGCTGAGTTTCCTCATCATCGGTCGCCATGCCTCACACAGCAAGTCAATGAATGACCACGGCTAGATCATGCTGTACTGCCCACATCCTACAGTCTGATACCGGTCGTTTGAGCTGCATTTATCCGCCGCGGGTAAAGCGGTACCAGACAGTATCTTTTCCAATATGATTCCGAAACCCGTGACGCTGATGACGCGGACTGCCTGTTGGACGGGTCGGGTCTGCCACGGACAGCAGAAGTGATCGACAGCCGAGCCACGATTGAAGACCAGACGGAACAATGAAACGCACGCGACACCTCTCCGCATTTGCCATGTAACTCAGTTGTGCTTTCCCAGAAAGCTCAACGCGCTGCGTCTAATTTTGAAAGCTATTGTCGATTCCATCTCTACGGAAAGGGGCTATCAAACACCTTTCATTCCGCCAGACTCGACCTGTTCTAGAGACAGCAGACACACAGTGTCTGCATTGCATCGCAAATCTGCCACCATACTGCCTGTGAAATACCAATACGGCAGCCGAGTTTGGAAATCAAATCTGCCGGTCTGCCTCCAAGGCAGAGGTGCGACGAAAGCGGCCTCAATGACTTGCACTTCGACAGTATACACATACTAGAAATAAGTGACGATGCGTTTACCACTATGGCTCGCCGCGCCTTTGCTTGCCTTGGCAGCATTTGTTCCACAACAACCTAAGCAGGTGAATTCAGTCGCGCGGCAAGTCGTGTCGTACCATGAGCAAGTCTCACTGGGTTCGAAACCAAAAAGTATGTGTTGCTTGGTCCTGTATTTCGTGTGTGCCCATCTTATGCCTCCGTTTCTGACGCCATTTGTAGATTTAAAGCAGTATGTCACGAGCCTCGAGCATATGCATGAGAGACAAACCGCTACTGCCAATTTACGTTTGATATGATGATGAAAATTGTTGCTCACAAATGGATAGTGCAAAAGACTCGGCTGCGTACTACGATGCTCGCTTCAAGCAAGAGACCCTTGAACAATACGAGCACCAAGCCGCCGCCCGCGATCTAGTCAGGGCGTATCTCTACACATGTCGTGAGCTCGGCGTCGAGACATGACTCATGGGAAATAGTCTGCTCGGATGGTGGTGGGGGAAGAAGGTAAGTAATGATCTGGCTTGGCCGTGATGGCCGTGCGTCTCCTCATCTCGTACTAATTCCTTCATAGATGCTGTCGTGGGATTACACAAACAACGTGCAAATCACCGAGCAGAGCCTCTACTTCCTAGCAGCATATCACAACGCCTCAGTTCACTATCATAAGCCGAAACCCAGGTCAAAAGGCCGGAAATACCTCCTTGAAATCAGCCCGAATTACAAGCGCAGGGAGCGATATGCCGTTGGCTCGGCGGACGGTCGCTGGATCGACCTCGCGAGTGGCTTGTACCTCAACATCACAGCCGTGCGGTACAATCCCGACCACGCGAATGGCGAGGGAATGCTTGATAAGAAGAATGGTCATGAGCTTCACGTAGGTTCGCCGCGTTGCTGAGTGGTTCATTCACAAGAAAAGGATGACGGGCGATGGAAGTACAGGACACGCAATTGTACCCTTTGCGGGACACTACGTTCGAGGGAGCCCCCACTAAAATTCCATTTCGATACAAAGAGATGCTTGTGGAGACTTATGGCGATGCTGCTTTGAAGAAAACAAAGTACAATGGGTAGGTGAGCTCGCAATGAAACTGGAAGACGACAAGCTAAATGATGTGCAGTCATGCGTTTGACGAGTCCGCGATGGCATGGGTTTTGCAGCGTTGAGGGATACCGAGACCACACTGGCCATGAGCTCAAGCGCGATGAACCGTTTCTATAGGCGAATTAATTGAGAACATAGAATATTAGCTAGAAAAAGAAGAATATAGTACATAACAAATGCTAGAGTAAAGAAGAGCACCAAAAATCCACAAGCTTAAATGAACACTGTTTATTAGTTTACCTTATCCTAGAGGCTAGTTTGCCTCTTACCTCCAGGATGAGGTAAACTAACGGACAGTGTTCATTTAAGCTTGTGGATTTTTGGTGCTCTTCTTTACTCTAGCATTTGTTATTAGGAGAAGAAAGGAAAGGAGTCATGGATTCCCGACGAGCGCAGAACTCGTTAATATATATTGTGCGCGGCTATTTGAGTTTTCGGAGTGAGTCATTTGCACGCAAACTTTTGCTTCTATGCAGTGGCTAAGGCTATCGCGAGATAGCCTTTGCTAGCACGCAGCAATGCCGCAGCTACAAGCCTTAGTTCCGCAAGCCTCTCACGCATTGTAATGTATATTTATTGTAATAGACTGGCCTAGCGGCGACTGCGAGCTAGCGTCAATAATGATATCTACGATCATGAAGAAGAAGAAAAAGGTGTTAGAAGGCTCCAAACCAGTTCCAGTATGGGTCCGACTAGGGCGCGGGTATCTCCTTTAATATATGATAGTTCCTTAGTTTAGGTATAACCAGGCATATAATATTTATATAATTAGGCCTTAATTAATGCAGTGCTGGCACAAATATTGGGATAGGTTAAAGAATAAAAAATTAATTAATATAGTAATCTAAAGCTAGGTAGGTATGCAATCTCGACTATCCAGTGGTCCAAGAGTCCCGGTGCAATTGCTTTACACGTTATTAATTATACTACAAATAGAATCCTAGATCTGCAGGTAAAAATGCGAGGCAAGAATATACTAGCACAAGAGGACAGAAAAGCACTCACAAAAAAAGCTCTTGCGACGTGGATAAGCAGTGCTCACCTGCGATTATTCTTGCTTTTAGAAGTGGTGAAATGAAGCACAAATATCCCGCACTAGGCCTTGGACGGGATAGATGAGTTCCATCTTGGGGCATACAATAAATTTCTCTTCTTGTTCTAAGCAATTGCTCACCATACTCCTCGAGCCTGCTTACATTGTCTCCCTGTTGTGTGCATTGCAAGACACCACCCCGCCTTTTCCCCCCTTGCAGTCGAGCCGTACGAAGAGCTCTCTGTCATAAAGACTTTTAGTCAAAAAGTAACTATTATTCTCTCAAGCTAGTTATAACAAACCTGCTGTACGGTCATTTACTATTAAAAGCTTCCGGTGTGTTATTTCCAGTAACGCGAAGTACCTCTGCCAAAAAGGTGAGTTGTCTGCAGCCTAGGGCGCTCGGAGGACAGGGAAATGATCGAAACCCTCATGCATGTTGGTCCAAAATCACGACCGCTATCTGTATAACCTGCCTTTTTTGTAACTTACCCCGCTCCGGTGGCTTACTATCGAATGGGCAACTTGCGCCTGGTGACATTTTTTAATGCCTATCTATCCGGCGTCTGAACACGGCCGAGCGGAATCGAGTTGCCGAAGCCATTAAACTGCCTTGTGCCCAACGACAGTCTTGAAGCCGATCTATCCGGTAGCTGTTCTATATAAGGCTGAGTGATTTTGAGTTGCCGAAGACCAGCCAACATCTTCAATGTAAATTTCCGTTGGTTTCAAGAATCCCATCCAGCAACACCTTTGGAGCCTGATTTCTCCAAAGTCATCGTCACGCCTAAAGATAATCAACTTGCCGAAACTCAGTCGCTGGCCATTTTCATACCCTCTTTCAGATTCCGGTTCGCCAAGGATTAGGAATCAAAACTATATAAATCCAACTGAAATCTCCATTTCCAGATGACAAGTCTGCATACAGCCTCAACATCATGCCTTCTTCTACCAAGCCCATTGTACATATCCATCTCGCGCCTCACAAGCTTCTCCCTAAACTTGACCTTCTTATTGTCCCTGACAGTCGCTTGCAAGATGCTGTCCTCGAAAAACAATCTCCTGGCCGTAATGGCGATCTCAAGTGCCGCAAATGCTCACTATGCCAACATGAGACAGGAAGATGTCAGTTGTTATATCTATAACGGCATTAAGGGAACCCCTCAGTGAGACATGATTATTCGATATGATAACGGCACCTGGATTGACCGCGACAACACATCTGTCCACGGCAATATCACTGTTGTTCATAGTCAGGCAGACTACGATGCCCTTGAGACAAAGACCAAGGTTGGAATTGTGTGCGCTCCAGATGATGTGGATATCACCAATATTGGCATCCCTTACGTTGAGATGGAGGCGACCGATGAAGAGTTCTACAGTGACAAACAGACTGTCTACACGGCCACTCGCAGTCCCAACAAGCGAATCTACTAGAAGTGCGTGATCACATTCTGCACCGGTACCCTCAATTAATAGGTAGCTGGAGGAGCATTGTTGGCGGTCGCCCGTCTTGGCTGGAGACGTCGTCTGCTGTTTCCAGCCAGGTCTTGATGCAGAGGATAAGTGACGGATCCGTGGTTGCTAAACTAGGGAGACAGATGGTTGGTACGATCCTGAAGTCGACAGATCTATGGCGAGCACTGCTTTCCTGGGCAGTACGTTAAGGCTGTAGTTTCGAGACTAGCCGTATTTAGCCAGATCAATTCATTTGCACGCTCTCCTATACTATAAAACACACACAAAGCTAGGGATTATGACCTTCACAGAACATAGCAATCTGTTAATTGTGTCAATCTCTTTTCTTTGGCCCGCGATTGGGCTGTCGAATCTGCTGGTGCTAACACTATTCTTGAAGAAACACATGCACTTGATTTATTATTCGACTCCAAATCTATGTTGAGTTGATTTAGTATGGCAGACATTGAGTTTCCTAAATTATGCAATCTTAAACATTTAGCGGACTAGAAGTCCCTATATAACTTATTTTAAATGCCTTTGATTGCATTTCAATTAGACTTTTGGCTCTACAGGCAATAATATGAGACAAATCTACACACCAAAAAAATTTAACACAAGAGGACAAAAAGTTCAAGCGCGGGATTGAACCACGGACTTCACGATTTGCAATCGTACACTCTACCACTGAGTTACTCGAACTTGGGGGAGTTGCGTGCTTATTGACGACTATGAAAGCTTCACAATTGAGACAAAGTAGAACTACAAGCCCTGGACCGGTCTCGATGAACCAGTTTTGACAGAGGAACTTTTTGAAAGCTTCGTGGTTGCGATGCCATGGGTCAGACCATCTCCGCTTCGCACGATTAGCGGGCTTCTGCGTCACGATGGACCACAACATTTATGCAATGTCCTACCCTACGCAGACATGACAAATTACAAGGCCTAGAGGTTGGATTTACAGGGTCTGTATAAAGAAGGACATGACGATGTCAAACAAATAGTCTGGTATAGAGTGCTATAGGGTAGTATATGCTTGTTCGTGACAATATATTATTGTATACAGTGTATATCGCTTTACATTCGTGTATCAACCATGATGCGAGAGTAGTCCTTGGATTGATCGTTTTACCCCCTACACAAAGGGCAGCTTCCGCCGCGAAGGGGACATGGTAATGAGTTACTTCCCTCCAGGGCCACGTGCTGGTTTGAGCCAAGGATGAAAGTGGCCTTGCAGACAAGTCAGTCGACCACTAGGAAGCCATGCGACAAAACATTCCATGAAGCTGATGAGGTTCTCCCTGTCCACGCCATCTATATCGTTCACAAGGGACTCAAAATCTCTCTTGGGGGGTAACGGGACAGGCCCTTTCCATTCTCCTGATTGAAAATACTTTTGTATTAGCGAGCGTCCGTTTGAGTCGAGTGCATCTAGAGGGATGGCTTAGGGCAGTCCGCTGTATGTAGTTACCCACCATCTTCTTCCCAATACTTGCGTGATTCTTCGCTGCTTTTCAGCAGCTCCGGAGGTGGCGGGCCTATCAGTGCTGTAATTGCTGCAAGATGATGGGCGTCGTTTAGCGCTCTGGACTCATGGTCGTATACTCTAAAGAGACTCTCGCCTGTGAGTAGATCCCAAGCCTAGGCGCCAGACGCAGTTTGTTAGATACAGCACAAGTGGAGACTTGGGTGCGTTCGTTGATCCATACCAGAAGACCTGCGCTCCAAGCATCTACACTCTTCCCCCACGGCATGTCCAAGATCACTTCCGGAGCCCGATAAGGCATAGGCATGGCGTTGCCACGCTGCTCGCTGCCAATTCGCGCTTGCCCTAGATCGCAAAGTATAAGCGGGCCTTTACCTCCCATCATGTATTGAGAGACCTGGATGACCGTATCTCTATTTATCTTGCGCGGCGAGGGTTTCTGGATCTCATTCTCCTCCACTGTTTTGAGGACCGCTTTATCGACAATGGCAATGAGTAACTTATCGGAATGCACATCTAGAGCATCGAAAAATCAGCTGAACACTCTGAGAAGATTTGCCATGACCACGATTGACAAGTCTTGACACATGTCTTCGCATACCTGTATGAATAAAATCAGCCTCGCGGAGAAAGTCCAAGGCAAGGAACACTTGCGCGAGGGCAGCAATCACAAGTTGCTCATGGAATTGACCTTCTCTCTGTAGCTCTTGTAGACTTCTCAAACTCATCCCCAGAGGTGCCATGACAAAGACCTCATGGTCACCATGCGGCCCTTGAAGATTGAATGAGTCGTGGAATCCCCGGACATGTTTGCGGCCAGGATGGTCTTCAGTATGGTTCAACAAGTGCTTATAGATAATTGACTCGTGATTGTACTTTAGGGTACTGACGTGGATTTTCAGAACCCAGTATTGCTGATCCCTGCCTTGGAGACGATAGGCATTAGAAACGTAGATCGGCGTTGGATATAGAGGTTGAGCAGGCAATATCACCTTAAATTACGCGACAGCCATATGGTCGAGGTTGTGCCGTATCCCAACTTTGCGACTATCTGATAGTGGCCATGGACCACATCGCCAATCTTCATGGGGTAATATTCATCCTTCTTATAAAAAGGAAGCTGTTCTTCCTCGACTTGTTCTGATGGATGGATCAACTCGAATCCAGTAGACGGGAATACGCGTGGTGGCGATGCCTGAGGCTGTGGAGATTTCGAGAAGCGTGAAAACATCGACATAGGACGCGACAGTGAATATGAGAACCCAGCTCCAAGCCGCGACGAGAGTTCTGAAGCGTTTTGAAACAAACGTCTTGCCCCCATGTCTGTAGAGATTGCTGTGGAGAAGAACGATCGATCATATGCAGGCTTGATATCCGAGTAGTCAAGTGATGCTATGAATCAGGAAGTGTTGTGATGAGACATTCTGTTGGTTTGTTCCTGAAGGTTACTCTACTATCGTTTGATTCATTGCTTGGTTGTTGCCTTTATTTTCGGGCAGTCATAATGAAAACCGTGAAACGTCAATCAAAGAGTGCAAACGCACTCAAGACAGTATAGCGGGGATACCCACGCCTGGTCAACAGCATCCTTAGTATCCTTCAATTTTATGTCGATATTTCACGAGAAAATGGGCCAAAATTATGAAATTATTCAGGAAATATCACATGCGTAGGTAATTTCATAACCTAAATTACATCTTCATCTTTCAAGTTCGTGTGACGCAGCGGTTAGCGTGTGAGATTGCAAATCTCGAAGTCCTTGGTTCAAATCCGAGCACGAGCTTTAATTTTTTTTTCTTTTTCTGACTTTTTGCTAAAATCCCGACTTTTTCGTCAAAAATACAGTTCAATGCTTACTTTTCTGTCAAAAACTGTATTTTTTGGTGCAAATCAGGTGCTTAAGTGACGCTGTTTGGGTCGCACAGAAGTGGGTTTTATTCCGTTTGATACAAACAATTGCACCTTGTAGCGAACACCACACTCTCGACGCGTCCCACCCACGGCCTATCGCGTTCAATTAAACACGATCAGGAACCACGGCAAGTCACATCCAGGCGAACAAGGAACGTCTCCAGCCACAATAAGAACGCACTCGAGTGCAAAATATTGTATTCATAATCATGAATATAATATTTTGCACTTGATCTAAAAGTTCCATACAATGGCCACAGGTAATCCTCTCCGTCTTGCGATGCCACCAGCTCTTGACATGACGTTGACCACAAAGCATAGGAAGGGAAGGTCGCGAGGACTGTCTCAACCAGCGGCTTCGAGGCGCGCAGTATGTAGAAACTCTCAACGATGATGCTCGATTCAATCGATTCTGACAGATTCCAGACGTGTGAATGTTGGCGACGACATATCCTTCAGCTTCGATCTCGCGGGCGTTCCTCCGGCCCAAAGCTCCAGCTCTCCAGCTGTAACTGCGCAACCAGCCCGACAACCAGCGAATGCGAACGTATCAGCAGCAGAACCCGTCGAATCATCATTGCAGCGTCCCAGTCCCAATGTCAGCGTTAGTAGCGTTCGACCGCCAGAGCCTTCACGGCAGCCAGGTGGACAGCGCACATCCAGCATCCCAAGGTCGAGCGCAGAGTCCGTACCAGACGAGCCGGATGAGCTAGATACTCTGCGTCCCCCATCAAGCGCGCCACCGTCTGTTCAACAACGCATTCCCATAACCATTACCGAAGAAGTCACCGAGAGTCCAGCGAAGAAACCAGGAAGCGGACATCGGCGGCGCATCGCTCCTTTCGTCTCCGGCCGGCCTGTACCTCTGCCGCCCAGGTTCCCAGTATCCTCAAGCTCGACACCCGAAGCAAGATCATCATCGCCTTCTACACGACGCCCTCGTCCAAGCGACGTATCAAATCGACCTCCGCGCCCAGTGATACCACCACGATCCACCACCCCCCTCCGCGTCCGCGAACAACCACCCCAACCCGCACCACTCAGAGCCGGATCAATCTCACCACAAGGACGGCCATACCCGCCCCAAGTAATATCAGGAGAATCAGAGCCCTCCGATGAAGAAGCAGTGGAAGTACCAGTCAAAGAAGCCGCCAACATCATCGGCCAGAAACGGCCCCGACCAAGCATCACATCTCCCGAACTAGGCACCGACGACAGCGACCAAGACACCACCTCCCAAATATCATCCTACAAGAAACGCAAAAGTCCCGCCGCTCAAAGACAACCCGTCAAACGCTCCAAGTCTACCAGCCAATCATCCAAGCCCAAAAAGAAAAAGCGCCACAGCTCCAGCAGCGATCAAAACGACGACGCAGCCGTGGAAATCACCGTGCAGCGATTCATCAACAATTTCCAGCGTGACCCCGAAGAGGACGAGCAGCAGGAGATTCCGTACGCAAATCGCGGTGGAGAGACAGTGGTAGATGTCTTCGCGCAGGTCTGCGAGGAAGTCATCTCTTCGGCACTGGATAGCTTGCAGCAGGCGGGGGCGGCAACAGAAGATGTCGACAAGAAGAAGGAGTGCAGGATTAAAGCGAGGGCAATTGAAGCGTATCGAGAAGAACTTAGCTCTCGATTACTACAGCATGTGAGTCTGATCTGGAAAATTTTCGTGTCCGGCCGAGGAAATTAACGCGACAAAAGGCAATCCATTTGAATCACTGGCACTCGTTACGACGACGACTACGACATGTGCAGAAGGAAAAGCTTGCTCTGCGAGATGAGATTATTCGATTGAAGGGTGAGCGGGAGCAAGTAGCATTACGGATGGATGCTATTCGAATCAAGCATGAAGCGGATAGCAAGGAATCCATGGTGAGTTTGTGGTTGACTTTCCTTTAAGTGGGGAGATAAGCAGGTAACTGACAATATCGTGACAGTTCCGTTTAGATGCCTCGGCTCTTATGCATGACATTGACCTCGCGGTCGAGCAAGGCAAAGAAGCGCCAGAGCTGTCACAAGCGGCTGAAAGAAAGGCTGATCTGGGCAATCTCGACCTCGTCCTGGCTCAGATCTCAGACCAAGTCAGCTCAATGAGCTCTACTGGCGGACTTCTCCAGCAATTACAGGATTTCAATGCATTTCTTGAACGAACAGCAAATGCCCTTGAACCAAGATGAATATTTGTTTCATGATAAAGGATATATAGCTTCTGCTTGGCTCTCTCCGTCAAAAAACCCCTTACGCCGTCCTCACAAAACACCCTCTTATTGGATCTTGGCCTTGCTGAAGTCCATCTCGGGATGCTGTTCCTGGAACTTCTTCAGAATGTCCATCTTCTTCTGCTCATCAGACGAAGGCAGCCCCTGCTCCTTCTGCCTCTGGTCGTACATCATCTTCTCAACCATACCCCTCGTCTCACCGTCCAGATCGGAGAGCTTGGACGAATCGGGCTGGATCTTGGTGACGTCGATCTTGGGTGCCGAAGTGATCACATGTGCCCACCACTCAATCTTGTTGACCTTGTCCAGGTGGATTTCGACCGTCTTTGTGCCGTCTGAGTTCGTCGATAGGGTCCAAGTGGAATCGTCGACGTGGATTGCGTGAGGGAGGTCGCCCTAGATTTGTCCTCGAATTAGTTTCGTTGGAGCTATAATGGTGGATAGAATAACCGAACAGTCATGCGCTGGACTACTTTGGCAAGCACTATTGGGGAGGAGACGGTGTGTGTCCTAATGTACCTTAATGACCGGGTCTTGGCCCTTGATACCCGCAGACAAGCTCTGCTTCTTGATGTCGATGACGAGATCTCTTGACTTCATGTTTCCGGGGACGGTGAATGTGACGTTCAGCTCGGCAATAGTCTGCTGCCATTTATAAGGGAGAGCATCCTGCTCGGCCGTCTCTTGAGCACGAGCAGCAGCTTCTTCGGCGGGTGTGGGGTCTGGGGAAAGAACTGTTAGCTATGGTTGTTGAAACGTCGCGACGTGAATGTTGCGGGACGAGCTGCATCAGCAATGCTAGCGGACTACCTTTGACGTCAGCCATGATGTTTGTTGAAAAGTTGTTGCCGATCGTAGTGTAAACAAAACGAGATGTTGGGGATGAAATGCGAAAGCAAGCGTGACAGCCTACTTGGAGGACTGGAAGTAGCTAGAAGTGAGATGGAGGGGCAGCACTGAGTGAAACTGGCAGCCGCAACCCAGAAAAAAAGCCCAGACCAGCAATGACCAGCGCAGGGGTGGCGGGTAGTGGGCGTCCATCAACTGGCTGGGGGTTGACTCTGCTCGACCAGGGGCTGACAAAGCTCGGCAAGCTCCAGAGAGCTCCTTCAACGGACAGACCGTGAACCATCAAACCAAGTTGATTCACGCAACATCCAACTTTTAACGTCCACCCTTTACTTCGCTCCGTGGCTCCCTTGCACGGCACCTGCGCGCGCCCGCGACCTCAATTGCCACGCGCAGGTACCTCTGCTACTTCTCTTCCTGCCACAAACACCCACTTCGCCACGATGTCACGAAACAGCACCAGCACCGTATCCCTACGGCATGCCTCTTCATCAGCACCAGGACAATCAGCGCCGCCGCCGTTCGACCAAGACGAGACATGCCCCGTGTGCAAAACCACCCGCTACTTCAACAGGGACATGGAGTTCCTAATCAATCCAGAGTGCTACCACCGAATGTGCAAGACCTGCGTCGAGCGCATCTTCAAAGACGGCCCCAACCAATGTCCCTACGCCACATGCCACAAGACGCTGCGTCTGCGAGGCTTCAAATCCGCCTTCTTCGCAGATTTAGCCGTGGAGCGAGAAGTCGACATCCGAAGACGAGTAGCACAAGTCTTCAACAAGGTAGAAGACGACTTCGAGACCCTCGACGACTACAACGAGTACCTCTACATGGTAGAATGCCTGACGAGCGACCTCGTCAGCGGCACAGCCGACGCCAAGAGCAAGGCCGAAGCGCAACTAGCAGAGTGGGAAGCCCAGCACAAGGCAGACATAGAGCGCAACAAGAAACTCGCGCGAGAATCAGACGATGCCCGCCAGAAGCGTCTCGCGCAGGAACATGAAGCTGCTCGACAGCGAAGACTGCAAGATCTCAAAGAGGAAACGGAGGAGAAGGCGAACGCGGCGCGGTTCCGCGAAGAGATGCTTGATTCGCTGCAGAGCGCAGAGATGGGTCACGCCAGCGAGACCATGGACAAGATCATGCTCAAGAAGCGAGGGCAGCAGAAGAGGGATTCCGCAAGGGATGTGTTGTCTTCTGCAGCGGGCAGTGGCTTGTCGATTCGTGGACTGCGTGATAAGACGCGCGGTGCGGTGGATGAGAACAAGCCTTATGATCCGTTTGGCGGGCTGCAACTTGCTCCGGAGAGGGTAGACGTGTCGACGGAGAAGCTGCAGGAGTGTCACAGCGAGTGGATCGACGTGACGAGGTCGAAGAGCGAGTATCTCGTTGGTGGATACAGTGCCGATGAATACATATCCAGGGCGCTGTACGAGGTGTTTTCGGGGCTGGGCGTCTTCATTGCTGACGATAAGATCGAGAGGGGCGTCGGCACGGCTGCTGCGAGAGAAGCTGCTGCCACGGGGAGGACGGCGGGCAAAATGGATACGGATGATGTGTTTTGAGGTTATAGGCTATGGGCAAGTTCATGAGTAATGGTGCATAGTATTGGCGTTGGAGGATAAACGGCTTTTATGGAATTCACGGCGTTTTGAGCATCATATTACAATGGGTACATAGAAAGAATACAGCCCAAGTTACATTTCTACTTCGCTATGAAAGTTCAGCGCTGTTAAGTACCAATGTCTTTACAGACAAATAATCATCTCCTTGGCAAATGTTCACTGTCTGAGCAGCTACAATCGTCCAAGTCCGTATTCATAACGCTTTATTCGGCTTGAATTCGAAATACTACTCTAGCTCGCTTTACCCGATATCTTGCATTCTTACCCAAGCAACGCCTCGCTGATGCGATACTAATACTGCACTAATGACTACCTGATCCTGAATCTCAAACACAATTCGACAACTAAATTCCGAAAAATCTCCCATTGACACAAATGCATTAACCTGGTCGAATTTAAGCACTCACTGCTGCCATGGCGTCTGCTGAGCTGGTCGTGGGAACACAGGGACCGTAGGTAGTTGATCGAGGCCACCACCGATAGCGCTCTGGTTGTGCTGTCATCCCATGCCGGTGTTGTGATTGACGAAGGCGCCATGACGGAAAGGATTCGTTGTACCAGTAGGCTGAGGGGCGAGAGACGCTGGGTTCTGAGCCTGTTGTTGGTCTGGAGATTGGACAGGTTGTTGCTGGAAGGTGTTTTTCGCAAACGGGTTGGTTCCCGTAGGTTGAGCTTGAAGGGGCGTGGAGGACTGGAAAGGACTAGAGTTTTGCGGCGGAGATCGAGCAAAGGGGTTGGTGGACTGGCGATTCAGTTGCTGCGCGGGGGGCGGCGACGAGAACCCTGGCGAATTGCCCTGCATACCTGTTTGCTGCATCATCATCGACTGTCGGAAAGGATTGGTGCCAGTTGGAGTTGGCTGGAGGGCATTGGGCTGGCCCATTTGCATTTGCAGTGGCTGCTGCTGCTGTCCAGACTGGAAGGCCTGATTTTGGTTCTGGTTCTGGAAGTCGCTTCTGAGTTCTGCGGAATGGAGCCGAGGGCCCCAGGTTGGAAGCTAGGCTGTGGCGTGAATCCTCCGAACCCAGCTCCAGTAAAGTTGGGCTGCAATTGTTGTGGCTGTGGTTGTTGTTGCTGCTGCTGCTGCGGCATGAATCCTCCCATGTTCTGCTGCTGAAACATGTTGTTCGGCGTGAAGCCAGCTTGCTGTTGAGCAAAGCCGTTCTGAGGAAACGGCATACCCGTCTGTTGTGGTTGGAATGGCGCACCACCGGCAGGCATCCCCGTTGGTTGCGAATTAACCTGCATGGTTGTCTGATTCTGTTCGATGGAATCAAAAAAGTCAATCAGATCGGGATCGGGTCCCTTGTTCGCTTGCGGCTTAACCTCGTTCTTGGCCTCCGGCACCGTGGGAAAGGGGTTGTTGGCAGCAGGCGACGAGGGCTTCGTGGGTGATTTCGGGAAGTCGAGCTTTGCCGCCCTTGATGATCCTCCCTTTCTCTTCGCATCTTGTTCGGCAAGATATTGTCGTCGATGAATTTCAAAATCGGCATCCTTGAGATATTCTTCAAGCTGCCGACCCAGGTTGACCGGGGCGTGCTTCAGCTTAGGCACCTCGACACGGGTGTGGTGCTCATGGAGCCAAGCCGAGCTCAGGTACTGAACGACATAATCAGTTTGGCGCGTGAAGGTGCGATAGATCTCGAGCGCTCGTTCGGCATCAGGCTTGGACATTTCGAAGAAGTGACCTGTGTACAGGCGGGTGAGCAAGGGTCAAGCTGAGACAAGGCTACCGGGCCGACCAACCTAGGATGTTGATGAGACCTTGATTGAGGACCTGAAAGAGAGACAACAGGTCTAGAACCAATAATCTGAAAATAGCGATGGTGATCTCATTCTCTGGCTCATTTTCCAAAACCTGGGCATGCACATGTTAGGACACCAAATTGGAGTGACAATCTTCCAAAAGTATCTCACGTACGTCGCACTTCACCAAGGCTCCCAATTGGTGTTGAGCCGACTCTGTCTCTCGAAGCAGACCTTTCTCGACGGTCGACCTCTCCAACTTCGATTCGTTGGCGCGAACCCAGTCTGTCTTCGTGTCGCGATATGCGCGCGCTCGTTCCGACAAGTAGTTGGCATAGTGCCGAATGTTCCGACCTTGGGTTTGAGCTGAGGCATGCTATGAGCTTTCAAACAATACACCTTGTTGAGCTGCGGGATTAACAAACCATCAGAGAAGTGTCCCACGCCTAGAATGCTCCTGTGTTTGGAAAGGAAGGCCAGCGTCACGTCTGGCGAGCCCTCTCGTATCATGAGATGCGTCGTGAGCAAGCTCTTGAGAACGACGGTCCATGTGGAGTCGCGCAATCTGTACTGTAACGAGCGAAAGACTTCACCGACGCCAGCATCTCCCGAATGAGTCGCTATGAGGATATGTTCGATGTATTTTGTCTTGGGCGGCGCATTCTGTGGAAACGTTGAAGACCAGTCAGCGCGGCTCAGGCAGCAACTTGGGGGGTTAGCAGTTTGGGGGGAGACGCATGCAGTCCCATGCGAGTCACTCGTACTTTGATTTTGGTGGCGCCCTTGACGGACTTTTCGAAAGAACCAGACATGATGCGAGCCTGTTGCCCGGCTTCGAAATGCCGTAGTCCGTGCTTTAGCGACGAGTGCAAAGGATGCTTGGCGAGCAATGGTTGATGGGAGAAGAAGGCTGGGGGGGGAATGAACAAGATGAGGTCGGGCTTGGTCTGGCTGTAATAATGGAGCGGACTTGGGGGTGGAGCGTGAGCTCATGGCATGGATGGGTGACCGTCGAGGCGGGTGGGGCGCCGAATCGCCCGGACTGCTTGATTCCGTCATGCACGACTGGAAACCTGGAATCCGATCTGTTTTCGTTTGTGTGACCGAGCCGAATCTTGCAATCGCACTGTCCTAGGTTCAGTCATTTGCGGCCATGATCAGGTGCCATAATGATATTCAATCAATCAATTGACGGAACAGGCAGCCTGCTCGACGCTGGCCTATTCTCTTCCTCACGGGAATCAAGCGTAATGATCAAATACAAACACAGCGGCATAGTCAATCGGCATAGTAGGGATGGTTGCGGCCCCAATAGATATATCACGTTCTACGCAGGGTTGATTGGTTTCTTTCACATCACTGCCACTGCGGGCTAGGCGAAGAGACGAGGAAATGTCTACCTCACGCAGAACCAAGATAGCGGCCCCTTGAATCAATGATCTGTCTCGACATCGTCCGCCAGCACCGAATGTTTACCTAAACTTGTGAGCAGTCTTTGCCAATGGCGTCTCTTCTCCTTTCGATTTCCCATTTCTAAACACTTTCACAACTTCGGAATGGGCTAAGCGACGCAACACAGAAGGTGGATTACGCGAAAATTATATTGAAGGAAACTAAACTCCATACGCTATAGTAATAGCTGCTGCTACTACTGCGGAAAAATTTCATAAGGGGTACAAACCTTAATGTTGAGCATCCATAGAATGATGTAGAGTCATGATCAAGACTTTGATGTAGAATGACATCGCACAGGCGCGGTGTAAATTGCAAAGCCGCACACTGTACGACAATAGAACTACTGAACGCCAAGTATCACGACGTCTTTGCAAAACAAGACAGGTGCAAGTTGACAAGGTACGTCGCAGGCCGGAGCCGTCAAAGAAGCCGTCGCGCACTACGCGAACAGCTAAAGCATGCAAAGCAAGCCAAAAGTAGAGCCCCCAGTGCGCGAAATCCGAGAATCGAAAGCCTTCCATTCGTAATAAATCAGAGTTGTTTTTCATCGCGTCCGATACATTAACAAGGTCGGTGTGTCGAACGCCCATTTCAAAATACCAATTCTTGCCTCACCAGCGAACCACTTAAACCCCGAGGGGAGAGTTCGCAGGGTCGGAAGAATGGCATCTGCATCATATTACGCACACATTTCTCATCATCTGCGAGGAAACGTTAGCTATCATTCGTAGGGGCGATTTGTCGAGGAAAAGCTGGACATACACTTATTGAATGGAAGGGTCATGAGGAGGAAAGAAGAAGAGAAAAAATGTGTCGCGCGGAGCTTTCAATTTAAACCGGATGTGGGTCGGTGGGGCCCCAGCCGTGTCGCCAGGCGGCATCACCTGGCAGAACTGATGGCTAAGCGTTCATGCAGAGCTCTTCCTGGATTGTGCAGTTGACGATACCTCTGCCGGAGCTAAAATCATTGCAAAACGTGTGCTATAAATTGATATATTGCCTCATATGCTACGGGTGCTCTAAACTGCTTTGACGGGTAGGCGCGGCTACTTTCACATGTGAACTCGCAACATGGCGATGGTTTCAATCTCTAGATGGATATCCTCATCAACTTCAAATTTGGAATGTCATGCTATCGCCAAAAGGGCGGTGATGGCTTTTCGGCGCCAAGCAGCGACAGCATACCACAACGGCGATTGGCACTGGGAGTCTTGTCGCTTCGCATCGACCCTCGAATCTGCCAAGAGCAACTTCAAAGACGCAAAATACCAAGCTCCAGAAGCATGAGACGCAGCTGTTCGCCCGCCTTTGTCGACAGCGTTGACGTCGGTCTTCGCGGATTGCAGCAAGAATTCCGTTATCTCTTCCTGACCATGGATGCTCGCCAGCATGAGAGGCGTCTTTCCAGACTTCCGTTTTATTGGCATCCATAGCTTTGACTTCAAGAAGCATCTTAAATGTGTCCAGCTGGCCATTGATGGCTGCATGAGAGAGGACATTGGTGTCATCGTCTCCCACCGTCCTCGCATCTTGCTGAAGCAGCTCTTGTACTAATACCGTCCTCCCAGCACCTACGGCACTGGATAAGATGGAATCATTGGACAGCTTAACGCCGCTTTTGGCAAAAGAACTAAGGACTGTTCTCACTACCTGATCCGACCCATGCTCCATGGCATGTTGAACCAGGTCAGAAGGAGAGTATATGTTCTCAGCGAACGGCGGTCTGATGACCTCTGAGACAAGCTGCGGATTATCAAGCTCAATAGCGTGTTCAATAAGCTTCTCAACGCTGTTTACTGAGGTAACTTGCGTCAAGTCTCCGGTAATGAGCATGTACACAACGGCCCATTTTCTTTCTTCATACTTCTCCCAGTAGAGGTAAGGTTCAAGCTCATAGGAGTACTCTGTCAGTGCCCAGTCCAGCAGCAACCGACCCGCCGCACACTTCAACGAGTTGCTCACTCGATTCGTTTCTAGCAACACGCGCACGACATCAGGTTGGACTCGTTCAGCTGCGTAGGATAGTGGGCCTCTGCCTTTATTGTCTGTACGGTTGATGTCAACGCCCAGGGATATAAGCGAAGAGCATACTGCGGCAGATCCCCAGCTCGAAGCCCACGAAATGGGAGTACGGCCACTGGCGTCCGCACAGTCGGCCACAGAAGCATCTGCAGCGCTCAGCATCTCAAAAGTCGATGTCGTCGAGTGAACGCATGCATATGAAAGAGGTGTTCGGCCGTTTTGAGCAGCCAAAATTACATTGATAGCGGGTTTGTTCAGTAACAACTGTATTGTCTCATCCGAGCCACTCTCTGCGGCGTACGACAGCGGCGTACGACCAGCCTTGTCGGGGTAGTTGATGTCTACGGCTGGTTTATCGAGAAGCAACCTGACGATGTCGATGCGCTCCAGCTCGGCAGCATAAGAAAGCGGTGTACGACCGGACTGGTCTGGTGTATCGACAGGGACTCCCTTCTGCATCAAAAACTGGACAATATCATTGTTGTCTGCGATGATTGCATGGTGGATGAGATTTCGATCCTGGCCGTCCGCGTGCAGAGCGTGCGTCGTAGTCATAAGAGTTCTCGTTACCACAGGCATTTTAAATTTGACAGACCACAGTAGCGGAGACATGCCCTCGTCATCCTTGAGAGTAGCATCTATTCCAGGGTGTTTTGCCAAAATTTGGGATACGATAAGATCATTGCGTTGTATGGCCAATGAGAGAGCTGGTTTGCCGTTGTTGTCTTTTTCATTGACGTTGACATCCTTGAGTGACAGGAGCGCACGAATAAGGCCTTTCTTCCCTAAAGCAGCAGCGAGTGCTAACGGGGTACGTCCCTCAGCGTTTTGGGTTTGTGCTGTGAGCGGAAACATCTCAAGAATGAGATTCAAAAGGTCCTCTCTACCACTTTGAATGACCTTGAAGACTTGCTCACCCTGTTGGAAGACAAGTCCGCTCTCGTTCTCCGTGTCCGGCGTCGTCCGGAGTCTTTCCAGTATCGTGGAAGGGTTGTTCGAGCTCTGTAGTTCCTCCCACAGCCTGTCCGCACTACGCTGCATGGTATGTTCATCCGTATCGCTGACAGGAGCGTCAGAGGTCTCAGAGTTATTGTCACTCTGGTCCTCGCTCAGTCCTGCCTGCCGTAGTATCTCGACGATTGAACCATGCCCGGCTTTTCGGGCGTACGTGAGCACATTCTGACCCCTTGCGTCCTGGCCCTCAAGCGTATTGTCTGCCTGCTCAAGCAAGATCTGGACAATCGAGTTGTATCCTTTCGCGGCGGCGAACATCAAGGCTGAGCGTCCATACATGTCCTCAGCTCTGTCTAGAGGAAGACCAGCTTCCAGAAGTAGTTTCAAGATGTCACTATTGCCGGCTTTGGCGGCGAGAAGAACCGGTTGTGGATCCTCTTCCCATGCTTATTCGTGATACATTTCCATACCGTACTGCAAGAGGGTCCTGACGGAAGCCTCGTCCTTGCGGCGGACGGCGAGATTCAATGGCAAGATGATGGAGGCGCTCGACGCGCTGGAGCAATCATCCGAATCGTCGTCGTCGTCGTCGTCGTCATCCTCCTCATCATCATTATCATCACCATCATCATTTTCGGAATTGTCCTCTTTCTTATCAGAACCTTCCTCGTTTCCGCTTTGTGAAGCTGAGCCTGGAACTTCTGCAGTTACCAATTCGCAAGCTACGCCGCGGTGCATAGCCTCTGCAGCGTACGAAAGGGGGCTTCTTCCAGAGGCATCGTGTATTCTCCATCCGGCCCCGTAAGCTATAAGCTCCTTGACCACCCTGCGATGACCATTGATGGCAGCCCAGAATATGGCGGTTCTCCCGAGGCTGTCGACGGCATGAGGGTTGGCGCCTTTGTTAAGCAGCCCCTCCACGGCATCAGTGTCGCCGACTTCAGCAGCATAAGAAAGCGGTGTTCGACGATTTGTATCTTGCAACTCTAGCACCGAGGCAATTTGGTCCGTCATAGTGCAATATGGTCTTGGAATTCAAATGAAGAAACAGAGCTCGAACAAACAGTTCAGCTCAACGAGTCACTCGATTTGCAAGTAGCAAACAGCACGGAGTCGATACGAGTATTGACAAGTCAAACTTGGTGATGAAACACCGCTTTTAAATACAAGATGGGATAGAGTCCACCACCCGTTGAGCTAATGGGCAGTTGAGTCAGTACCATGTCTGACACCATGTGGGCAAGCCTGTGATCTAAACAGGGATGTATCGCCCTCTTTACGCATTGGGGTGTATGATATGAGAAAGAAGCCGATTGGTCTAACTCTGTTCAGGTCCGAATGGGGTTCGATATCCATACATAACGTGGTATTCGTGCCTGTGAGCACGGCTTGGCAAATGGCCATGATTGTTGTGATCGCGAGTGAACTTCGCATGCCTGCCTATAGCTGGTGTATATCGGAACCATTCTAGGCAAACCTATAGTCTCAAAGTTGCCAAATGAACGGCATGCGTTCGCGAGGAAGAAATGGGTCGTTTTGCGTCAGATGTTAACATTGAAACTGCTGCTAACTGTCTGGTTGCCTTTACGGCAATAGCGCCAAATTTGGTAATCTGGTTGCCGACCACGAGAGACAGATAAGCATATGTGCAGCCATGTCGGCAAATTGCCGACATACTGTTACGTCGGAAATTTAGCAGCGCCGCTTCCACCCCACAAATGTTCGTACCTGAGCGCCATTGACTTCACCATGGCCGAGACATAACGAATGCCGGGCCGATGGCAGTGTTTCTGAGGAAGTTGCTGGAATTCCCACAGTCTTGGAAGGCGATCATAATCAGGTCATGATGACGACTAGCAGCAGGTGGATTGGGACCACCCACTTCTCTTGAGATCCGTAGCTTCATTTGGCATCATCTCAGCTTTGGAGCGACGATGGTCTGAGACGAATCAAGTCATCTCATTGGAGAGAGGTCCCAATTCATCACATTTGCGGAACGTGAATTTGAGCACTTGTCCTCGTCCCTAGTCTTCTCGAAGAGGCACTGAATCGTGCCACCGCAGGGTCCTTGTAGCCCCCGGCTAGCGCAATGCCGCAGGCAGCTGTGTCCCACTAACCGTAAAATCAACACCTGGAAATCGTGGAAGCTTGAACCCGACGTCGTAGCTCCCGATTCTGCATTCACCCTCACGCCGAGCCCTCAATTCCTAGCAATAATGGCCCAGCTGGGTCGCTGCGGGCTGGCACTGCGCCAAACGGCTCTTGCACGCAGCGGCTTGTCCCTACGGTTGTGTCTTGCGGTCTCGAGAGCATACGCAACTCAGAGTGCGACGCCTGCAGGGCAAGTGCGGCATCCCAAGCAAAAGGAGCTACTGGACGTCTGGAACAAGTGTAAGCTGACCTCCCAAAGCTGTACAATAACGAACTGTCTAACTTGTCATCGTAGTTCGCGGCGCCAATTCATTGACGCAGACCGAGTCCGATAATGTTCTAACGGGCTTCATCGGGAAGCGACGCAACGTTGGCAAACACCTTTCGTTCGCAGACCTAACGACGACGACTGGCGAAATCGTCCAATTGTGTTCTCACGCCGACGGTGAATCAGATTCGCATGCTCAATTTCGACAAATACCTGCCTTCGCGCCCGTCATTGTCCAGGCGCAAGCCGAACCACCGCAGC